>CAIGQW010052715.1:2230198-2242054 GCA_903798125.1 Danio choprae | reverse complement strand
AATTTCAAGTATTTCCCCATTACACATTTAATACTTTACTATTTCATACTGTTTCATGACATTTAAAAAAAATATTTTTGCTGGTAAATTTTCAAGTCACTGGCCATTGGCAAGTGTAACAAAATGTTATTACATGCATATTTCTAGTTTATAATCTATATTACCATACATTACCAGAAATTACCATTTTTAAAAGCCAAGACACATACTGGTCATCAGACTGGTGCTTTTTTTATGCATAACTAAACAAAAAGTTTGATTACTTTTCTTAGGTTGAAATGATGATTGGGCTTCAAAATATTAGGAAACCATAAAAAGGTATATTCCCATCAGATTCTAGCCTGAAAAATGCACAAGAAATATCCCTTTTATGTCAAAGTGACAATTTAGCTCTATAGGTTTCTCTTGATCACAGCTTCAAACTGTGGCCGTCTTAACTGTAGTCATTCAGAGAACAAAGAATGCAGCTCTACCACATCTTTTGTTTCATATATAATATCGTAAAGCTCTATAACATGATTCTTAGTTCTTTTGTCTTCAAAGCAAATAAATAAATAGGACGAAATGGAAACGTGATACATGCAGAGGCTTAGCCATCGTACAAAGGGGCGATAATGTATGCTGTGGGATTTTAGGACAAAAGTAATCACATTCACCACAGTTGGGCAGAAAAGCGACCAGAGGAATTTCTATCCAGTGTCCCTTTCGCTTTGTTCACGACTCAATTGAATGTGGGGCTGTTTGAAGGGCAAAGCATATAGAGCTGTTCCATTTACATTCACTCTGTCACTTGGGGTTTTTGTTTTCAACTTGTCTATTGTTTCTGGCCGAGTTGCATGCAGCACAAATTATAAAGCATGGAGGAGAAATAATTCCATGTGATTTCTGGAGTAGAGGAGACATTGTTTTTCAGTTTTTTCTTAAGTTGTACAATATATCCTCAGGGATCAGTTACCAAAGTGCAAAATCACATGTACACACAGAATATTCCATCCTGGTGTTACAAAGTCCACAAAAAAGTGTGTATCATAAGTTGTGCATGTACAGCAGGCTCATCGCAGTGGGATTCAGACGGCTTACAGCCACATCACTGAAGTGTGAGAAAGTTTACACTAAAAGGACAAGATACATATTGGTGTGGCAAAGCAAATCTAGAACATAAAACTGGGCATTCACTCTGGCATATGAGTAAATTATAAAAACGCAATTTTCTGATCCTCATTTAAATGAATAGTTGACTTAGAAATGAAAACTCATCGCTTAATCACCTTCATGCCATTTCAAATCTTTAGAATTTTCTTTGCATAAAAAAATGTGAAATAGACTTGGTGGCTGTCAACATGTCTGGACCAATCACAGAGCCTTTGTCAGGTGTCTGTTTCATGTCATGTGCTTCCTTTGTTCTGTTTCCCGCCGTTTTCAATGTTCATTAGTTTTACCTGTGTTCATCCCCTGTGTCTTATCAGTTCATCATATCCCCCTTGTATTTATACCCCTTAGTTTGTTTCATTCTTTGTCCGGTATTGTATTGTCTACGTGTCGATGTATTGTCAGCACGTCATCCCGATCGTCCTCCCATGTTGTCTTCACCCCAAGATTCCTGTATGTCCAGTGTTTAACGTGAGTGTTTGTTAATAAATTTGTGTTTTGTTAAATCTTGGGTTCCTGTGCTCTCATGTCTCCAGTCGAACTTGACAGCCTTGAGGTATTTTTATTTATTTTTTATTATTAACCAAGTATCCAGAGTTATCCCTTCATAGTGAAAAATGTTTAGTTAAATTTAAGTAAAAGTCATGGTTACACCTGATATTAAGCTGCGTTTTTGTCAGTCTGATTGAAATACTAAATACTAATATAATTTTCTACGTAAATACTAATGTAAATAGGGTCTAAAATGTTTTGTGTTTGTTTGCTTTCAACCACTTCTTTCTGCTATCAACCAACGGCCGTTTGAAGACGCATTTGACCAGACCGGTATAAGCACTTATGTCATCAAACTTGTTCAAACAACTACATAAAAACACCTGCTTCCCAAAGAAGTGATCTTGTACAAAATGCATGGATCACAATTGCATTTGCCATCAACATTCTTTTCATTCCCTGCTTTCCTGCTTGCTCGTAAGCTGTGTAATATGGCATCATTCATTTAGTGTAGCAGTAGTTCACCACATTGTGAATGTCATCGCATTGAGTGTTCTCAAGACAAAATAAGAGGAAAGGATCTTGTTGAAATTCAAAAACAAGCTATGCAATTGAATGCATCTTAATATCAGGTGGAACCTAGGCCAAAGTATCTGAATAAGCTATTAAAGGCATAGTTCACCATCTGAACAATCAATGCATATATTGTGTATTCTGTATTGTGTCAATGATTTAAAAATAAAAAAAACAACTGATGGAAATATTGAAGTTTATGCAACTGCTGAGTATGGCTTTGAAGGGGTGAGGGCTCTCCATGGGGGACTTTCATGGTCCTCTCATTTCCTAATCTGCCCTTGGCTGGCAAACTCCAAAATTGAAAAAAGCAAGGAAAAAAAGGACCATAAAAGTCATCAGAACTCATGTGCTGTATTCCAAGACTTCTGAAGTAGTATAACAGTTTTATGTGAGGAAAATGTATTTTGATCGCTATTTTCCCCACTTATTTAAATGTCCTTTCTGTCCTCTCAAGTTTATATGTATGTACCCAGAGCTCTGAACAGCATTGTAAATAAATGAGTAATCTATAAATAAAGTATATTATCATTTGTAGAGTTTCCCCAGTACTGGGTTGCGGCTGGAAGGGCATCCGCTGCATAAAACATATGCTGGAATAGTTGGCAGTTCATTCTGCTGTGGTGACCCCTGATAAATCAGGGACTAAGCTCAAGACAAATGAATGAATGAATCATTTGTATAAGTGAATAATTTCTTTAAGTAGAATCTCCTATTTCTGTCTACATCTAAATATTTAAAACTCCCCACACACTCAACTGACAACGAAATACTGGTTAAATCATTTTGTGGCACTATAACCAGTTAGGTGCTGCTCTGTTGATTTTCTAACTCTGCATCGAATGAATTACATCACATCAGTTGCTTTTCAGACCTGGCGATATCAGAAGCAATAAATCATTCACAGTTTCCTTCTTCCATCCATCCCGCAGCCTGAAAAAGAGTCAATGTCGTCAGTTTTAGTACTGCAGAGTGCCTCTTAATGACCATGTCCATTTACCATCCTCCACTGTGAATTACACAAGCACAACTTGTTGTGGAAGAGAAGGTGTTGGGCGGCCATAATTCACCAGACTCTGGCCCCTCCAACCTTGCTCAGCAGGAAGAATGACAGCAACTGGGTTTGTCAGTGGTTCTGTGCATAATTACCGCCAAGATTAATGGTTTACTCACGTCTACGCCGTAATGCCCAGATCAATTTTTCTCCATGATGAACGGCGCTTGCGATGGCACCCTGTCATCACCGGTATGCCTAAAGACAGGGGCTGTAAATCTCTCGCTCAAAGTCACCCTCCGATTCCACAAAGCGTGGGACCAATGTTCGATACAGGCTAGTCCTGGCACTCCCAGAATGCCCTGGGGCACGGCTGCCAGTCCTCTGGAGGACCTGCAATTAGGAGGAACCCATTTCCTTTATCACTAAGGGATTAAAGACATCTGCAAATTGGAGAGCCTGTCAAATATTATTAAAAGCACAACTCGAGACACAGCTGTCCAAATGACTCTCCTCTTCTTTTAATGTTTCACTGTGGAGTAAAAAAAACAGTAACACTTTACTTGAAGGGGTGTTTATAAGACACCATAATGACATGTGACACGCCCTGAATGTGAATGAGCTTTTATCCATGCTTATGACAACTGTCATGAAGTGTCATTCGCTCAGTTATGTCATTTTAAATACATCACAACCTGTCTTTATCTTTGCCATGACAACCTGAAATTACCAAGAAAAAAAAAAATTGTCATAAATCTGCTACCAAAATAATTGTCATTATATCTTTATAATTGTGTCATGAATATTTTTTTGATGACTTTTTCAGTGGAACAAACTGTATTCTCATTAAAAGTGTCATTACTCTGTCAAATAATTTGATAAAGCTTCATTAATATTTATTGACATTTTTAATGATAAATTCAGCTTGTACCACTGTAGTTGAGGTCAAAAAAATATTAATTACACTGTTATAAAATCCATGACATAATTATAATGGCTTCATGACGAACATGTTTATGACAGATTTAAGTTTTTAAGTTTTGTTTTCTTGGTCATGTCAAGCTGTCACGACAAAGACAAAAACAGGTTGTGATGTATTTGCTTATGTCAAGTTGTCATAACAAACAATGGCATCTTTGCAAATGTCATAACTGAGCAAATTATGCTTAATGGTAGTTGTCATAAACTTAAATTAATGACATGATTATAAAGGTTTCATGATGGTATTATGAACACCCGTTTCAAGAAAAATGTTACCAAAAAACTTGCCTACCCATCCCAATACTCCCTTCCTACAACCTGTATTTTAAAGCATCTTTCTTAACTAATAGCTCAGCCTGTGTCCAATGCCCTGTTGGTTTTTACAAACCAAAAAAAGACACCCTCATATCATTCTTGCAAAGTCATATGGAAGACAAAATGAAGGGTTTTGAATAGTGAACTCGTTACTACTCTTCATGCACTTAAATTGAACTGGAGCTTTCAAGCTTGAAAATACACAAAAGCATAACCTTGAACAATAATCCAGAACATTTAAAGTCACACAATAGCTTTGCTTGACAAAACTGACAAATATTGTCTGGCTGAATCACTGAGAGAACTAAACCAAAAGACTGCATAAACTATTCTTAAAGGGTTAGTTTAACCAAAAATGAATATTATGTTAATAATTATGCACCCTCATGTTGTTCCAATCTACTGAGACCTTCTTTCATCTTCAGTACACAAATTAAGATATTTTTGATATTCGTCATCTCAACCTCCATAGACAGCAAAGGTCCCGAGATGTTCAAAGTCTAGAAAAGGAACCAACAATATTTGTTAAATCATTTCATGTCACTTTAGCTCAACTGTAATCATAAGAAGCTTCAAGAACACTTTTGTGCACCACAAAAAGTAAAAAAAAAGTAAAAACGACTTTGTTTGCCTATGTCATCCAAATCCGAGCAGGGTCTGTGTTTACTATGAGCAATTTGAAGCTTGTATGTTGCACTGCTGACTCTAATAGCCAATAGCCCATAGTAAACATAGTTGTATAGCCCATAGTAAACACACACTGTGACATGATGCAGGAGAGAAGATATACTGTAGGCAAACAAAGTAATGTTTACAGTTTTAAAGGGGAATGGAGCACATGAGGATGATTAATTAATATAATTTGCATTTTGGGGTGAACTAAGCTTTTAAGAAATGGAGAAACTACAATATACAATATAGAAATAAGTTCCGTATTTTAAATATCGCCAATGAAGTTATCGCTTTTAGTCAGTGTTCTGAAACATTTGCATTGGATCAATTAAAAGATTTAATGCTATTTGTTCATATAGTAACACTTTATAATAAGGTTGTATTAGTTAATGTCATTTACAAACATGAACAATCAATGAAAAATACATTTATTACAGTATTTGTTCATGTTAGTTAACCTTGGTTAAGAAAGATACAGCCATACACTGTTAACTCATGTTAAATCACGGTGCATTAACTAATGTTAACAAGCATTAATATGGATTTTAATAATGGATTAGTAAATGTTGAACTATGATTAATAAATGCTGCACAGTAGTATTCATTATTAGTTCATGTTACTAATAAACATTAACTAACAAAACCTTATTCTAAAGTGTGACCATTCATATAGAACAACTTTTAAACAGTTCATCAGACTTAACTGTAGTATGTCTATGAAAAGTTATTTCTAAAGCAATTTTGGCATGCAAGATTTTAGTGTTTTTAGATTTCAGTATTTCCACATTCAGGTATACAGGAGTTAATCTTGCATGCCTGAAATAGCTGCCTGGAGCCTTGCAAATATGATCGTTGAATGAACTGACTTTTCCTAGAAAGGATTCTCAGTCTCAAACTTAGCATCAATGTACCAAACTTTAACAGTATGCCTGGAAGCAAAACCATTAAAGGGACAGTTCACCCAAAAATGATCCTCCACTTGCTCCAAACCTTTCTTCTGATGAACACAAAAGATATTTTGAAAAAGTAGCTGGTAGCCATAGTATATATTTTGGGGGGGGGGGGGGGGGGCAAATATATGCCATAGTAAATATTTTTTCTTCAACAGATAAAGAAACCCATAAAAGACTGAAACCTCACTGAGTGTGACTAAATGTTGAGTAAATTTTTATTTTTGGGTGAACTGTCCTTTAAGGGAACTATCCCTCCTTATGGAAAACACCAGACTGGTATTGTAAACTTGATCAAATAATTCAGAAAAAATATTTGAAATATAAAGATTCCTTTATGAATCACACAGCTGTACTAGTGAATGTAAATATGTTCAGAAGGTAACACTTTACACTTACTCATGACAAAATAGCTAAGCAGACATTGGAATGAGTAATTCACTGAAAACTGGGCATGAGTCACTGTTCTCTCTGACATCTCTGATGTAATCAGCCTGGTTTTCTGTACATTAGCACTGTTCAGAGAAGCAAAATCAGGTTAAAAATATAATTTTCCACCTATTCAGGACTACAGGTTACTTATATACCATTGTAGATGTTGGGTATGATAAACCACCAACCCATAATCAGTGTAACATGCGTTATGCTAAATAAGCAATGATGCATGCTTCAGCAATTAATTGAGTTCAATATTTTAACATGTTAACACATTTTCCCATTTAAACATCTTAATACACATAATACATTTTTTCAGCTTTTTTTGGTGTTGTTTTGTTGGTGTCTTACTAATGATGACTTGAGATCAGATTTGGCGTGCATGCTCATGGGAAGGGGATGTGCTGTTGTAATGTTGTCAATACAATGTGCTTTCCTGTGGATGTTCTTTAGATCCAAAGGTACAGAAATCCTTCCCTCCCCTCTCTAAAGCCTCATTCCTTCTCCCCTCCCATCACATCTCCTCCAATCTCTGCTTCACTTCTTAAGAAATCACCATTGCGCAGTCCCAAAGGACCGAGATAAAACCCTCGTTGGGCCCTCGGCAATGAAAGCAAGCGTAGCGCTCCTCTTTTTCTCAGCTTTAGGCTCCAGGAGGAAGCCTCGCTCGCTCTCTCTCTCTACCCTCCTACTCTTAACGGTAAGTATGCAATGTGTGAAGAGCTGGCAAGCGCATATGTGTGTGCGTTTCTATACATCCCCATTTCATGCCCTTTAAATGCTCTGAAATGAAGGGAAAAAAGCTGCGCTGGCATATTTGGACACACGGAGGTGGGCTATTAACTGCACGCCCGATCACTATTTGTTTATTCACACATATGCAAATGTTTGAAAAAATGCTGTGAAAAGGATTAAACGAGGAGCTGGCTTGGATTACCCATAGCGTTAGGCATGGTGGTACACGTCTGGATGAAAAACCATAGCGGGGTCGTTCCCCGGCCCCGCGGCTGCTGCGGGACGGATGGGAGCTGTTTGTTTAACCTTATCTGTGGTTGTAATTTTAGCCCTGTCTGCTGTATGGATTTCCAGGCGGAAACCACTTTTATTGGCTTCTTGTGGGGAGCTACCTTAATAAAATAACGTCTAATTATATCTACCAGAGCTGATCCCCAAACATGAAAAACAAAGCGACCATTGTTCAAGGTTTCCAGGCCCTGAAACAGTAGCTTATGGTGTCAAAGTTTTTGTTTTGGATTAAACATTATATCTGCTTTGAAGAGCAGGAGATCCTGAAGCCGTTATCCGGGATGATCTGTGGGACTACACGCACACAAACAAATAAAAATCCGTTCTAAAGATAAAATCCTTCATTAATCAATTGTCCATAAGCCACATGTTTCTATGCAATATTTTTGTTAGTGAATGTGACATTTCATATATGCCTCACTTTGCATCATTTCCGGTTCAGGTGTTTAGTATATGTTTTGTAAAATATGGAGCTGTTTTACTCAACATTCCTTTTAAATGAGCTCCGAAAGATATGCATAATTGCTGTTCATCACATAAGCAGACTGACATCAAAACATTTTGTAACATTCAGATATTGAAATAAAAAATCTAAAGTGTCAGTTCCTACTGCTTTCAACATTTTCTCTGACAAGCACACGCTATGACAAGCAAACAAGATGCCTGTAAAACAAATAAACGTTTAAAGCAATATCTTTTATATCTGAATAGTAAATTGTACAAAACATTGATGATCTATAATGTTAAAAGAAAATAGCAGATATGTGATGTGTGTGAAATCCATTAATGCCTGAAGATATTAATGTTAACACTATTGCACAAGGGCATACAATCAATAAACCAATAAAATTCAAACTAGTGAGCTAACATACTACACATGAAACTACTATATATATCATCATATATATATATATATATATAGATATATACTATACAAAACTATATACATATAGTACATCTACACATATTTTATATTAGAATTTTCATTACTATTAATAATCTTCATGTGGCCAAAAGGGTATCCTTTAAAGTAATAAAATGTAAAAAGTTTGGTTTTGTTCACAATGTATGGATTAAAGGAAATTATTTAATTCTTTGGAAGGATCAGGACCATAAAATGTTCATCTAATCGTTGCATTTGGTTCGAATATATGGGATGACCTGCTTGTCTGTCAATCTATGCATGCCACAACACAGTCTGACAAAATCTGATGCTTTAGATTGCAAAAATATGTATGGCTGCTGTAAACCATATGAATCACTATATGGAGTCAGTCAAGGACCTTGTAAATGATTTTTTAAATTTCATAACAAAAACGTACATACATATTGAGCATCGAGGACAATACTGTATTTCAAACATTAAAAAAATAAGAAAAATAGAAATTAGACTAAAGGGGATAACTTAAATTCAATGGTACCAAGAATTAAAATATTTTTTTATTTTATCATGTTGTTTGAGTCTCAAATAAAACTTTTTCACTATTGTTTGTGTATATACAATTTTCCAAATATAAGCAATAGGTTAACCAGAACAGTTTTGCAAACTTTTACTCTTATACAGTAAAAACATACTATATATATATATATATATATATATATATATATATATATATAATATATATAATATACATATTTATGAATATCATAATTATTTTCTATGTGTGTTTATTTTAATATTAGAAAATTAATTTAAAGACTGGTTAAATAGATGAATGTGTCTTTAAAAAAAAAGTCAGCTGACCTGGGCGCCTGGTCTCATTTTGCTCCTGCCATACTTTGACAATAATGACAATAGTATTTAGCAGCAACACACTTACTCCGTCATGGTATTTACTAATAGCCTCTTGTCTCTGGGTATCGCTGTGCTCATATGATCATTTGCTCACTCATGGTACTGAGCCAGTTATTATAGCCCGAGAGTTGAAGCTGACAAACAGAGAGAGCGACGTGAGAAGTCTTGAGTGTTTCTGACTCCTCCAGGCTGATCATATCAAGAGAGAAGACCTCACTCTGATCACATCTGACAATCACTGGACAGAGGCCAGAGCCGTGCTATAACCTCTCTGACAACACAACACAACACAACACTGGTGTCTTTGTGTTGTCATTGTTCTGATTCCAACACAAGCCCTTTGGGGAAGTATTCAGAAGTGCTGTTTTTTTGCGATCAGTATTTATGAAATATGCACCATTTCTTTTCTTTTTGTTAGTTAATTTTAATATTTTTGGACAAAAAGAAAGTTCAAAATAAAAGCATTGATTTAAAATGAGATTTTATTTTATTTTATAGATGTCGATTTTATTTTACTTTCACTTTCCACAAAAATATGTAGCAGCCAACAGTTTTCAACACTGATAGTAATTATAATGTTTACTTTTACAGCAGATCATCACATTAGAATGACTTCCGAGGGATTCTGTGACATGGAAGACTGGAGTACGATACTAAAAATTCAGCTTTAAATTACAGAAATATATATATATATATATTTATTCAATAAGAATTTACAATTTTGGTGTACAGTTTTTACAGGTGAGTAGAACATGGGTGAGTAGAATATGGTTCTTTACATAACCCAAAAGCCAAACTAGAAGCAAAAATCAGTAACAGTTGAAGCGAACAAACAATATTTATTGAAAAACAGAATTTCCCTTTTTTGTTCTGACACAGAGGGAGAGAAAATGAGGGTTTAGAAATGCCGCTGGGTTAAAGGAGACAGAAAAACCGCTTGGTGACAATTCACTTATTTTGTATAGAGAACTTCCAGCCGGTCTATATTTAGCTCTTAAGCGCTCTATAATCACTAAGGAGGTTTTCAACCACATAAAGGATGGTAAGTTCCTGAAAGAAACCAGCACTGGTAAATCCTGCTGCTTCACTTCTGTTTAACCTTTGACCCCTCATGAACTTAGGCATCCACTACATACAAAAACAACACCGTATGTCCATTTACTAGCTTTTCACTGCCTCGTTCATAAAAGCAGGGGTCTTTCCTCCTTCACCTTTCCTCCGGATATTCCTGCAGTTCTGAAAATATACAACCACACCTTATGAAAAGCCCAGAATGGGTCAACAGTTGACTGTAAAAACATTGAAGCAAAAGGACAGACGTGTTTGACCAGGACTTCGCATTATACATTCACGTCCTTTCTCTCACCACAGAAATCATAACTATGACTGCTGCTAATGTTTGTACATACTAAAAGTAGTAACATGATGGCAGCTTAGCTACTTTAAAATAGTGAAGCTTTTCCAGTCATGACAAAAATATTCAACGCAGGCTCAATGAAAATACATGCCCAGGGCTACATTTTTGCAAACCTTGAAATACGTTGCTCCAGCAATGTTTGGTTGCAGCTTTTTTTGACAAATCCACTAGAGGCCGCTGTGTACATTTCTGCGAATCTCAAACATGTTACTAGGCTACTTTTTCTAATTAGTGCCATTTACATGTCCTTCTTATAAATCAAGAGGCTGATGTGTATATTTCTATTAATCTCAAATATGTTACTGGACTACATTCTCTCATATGTGCCATTTACACATGCTTTTCGTGCATGTCTGTGAGAAGCGACTGATTGACTGACCCACTCTCTTCTCAAACCCAACCAATAGTGTTTTCAAAAGCAAACAAGAGGATAATAGTGCATCATGGCAGCATACTCGATAAAATATCTGGAACTGTCCTTTGTCAGACTTGAACCTAGTCTACTCCGCGTTTCAAGTAAGACAACGTACAAGGCGAGCTACCGAGCAAACTGACTGCTCTAGAAAAGCCGTCCATATGAAGATAAGCGGGTGAGGCGAATGTATTCAATTATGGACTACAGCCACATTTAAGTTGTTTATCCATTGATAATATGTACCGTCAATGGATCGCCATTTTTGATCTTGCCTCAGAGAGGGGCGGGGGGAGAAGATGCTCATTAGCATTTAAAGAGACATGAATCTCACTAAGGAGTTTTTGAAAGGGTAAAAGTGATGTTTATTTACACTACCATTGAGAAATGTAACCAAAGTAAAGTCTTTTCATTAAGATGCTAAAGAATCATATCAATTTGTGTAATGGACATCCAATTTCACCTTTAAGAAAGTAATATAATTTAAACATAATCAGATACAATTTAGATTGCATTATAAATTCTAAGATGCTGCAGTGCAGTTTGATACAACATGTCACTAGATTTTAAAATAGAATAAACATTAAAACTTTTATTTTTTTGAGATAATGCTTTCAAAATTTAATTTTAACTACATACTATTAT
>CAIGQW010052715.1:2205181-2225036 GCA_903798125.1 Danio choprae | reverse complement strand
AATAAAATAAAATAAAATAAAATAAAATAAAATAAAATAAAATAAAATAAAATAAAATACAATGAAATAATAAAATAAAATAAAATAAAATAAAATAAAATACAACAAAACAAAATAAAATACAATAAAATACAATAAAAAAATAAAATAAAATAAAATAAAATATTTTTTGTAGTCAAGAAAAAAAAAATGCATTCACACAAAGTAAAAATGTTGTTTACTATAGAGACCACTATTTGTTTTTTTTGGTTTTACTTTGGTACAATGTACATTGTTATTTGGTACAATGCAGATACAAATAAAAACTTCTTAAGCTTACATTAATGTATAATTATTAATTCTCAAATTATAGCTTTGAAAAGGTTGAAGCTGAAACAAATTATTTAATATTAATCAAAATATTTCATCTGCTCAAGGAAAATCATTACATTCACTCAAACAGAGTTTTTATAAAGACCATTAATTAAATTACTTTAGTTTGATTTCAATATTTATGTTTCTTACTACAAAGCAAAGTACTTTGGATTAAACTATAATAATTACATGTAACATCAGGCTATGCTATGATCTGATCTGAGGTAAAGTATTTTTCAGAATGGCTATAAATGATGCTAATCAATTTCACAAATACATAAAAACTGCCGGTTTAACCACTTTGAGAAAAACGAACGCTTTTAACTTTACCTAGGGGGGCTCTTTATTCATTTCAAAACAAACTAAATAAAACTGGTTATAGTCAGAAACCATACTTTATTACTAAATCCAATTAAAAAATGTACTTTAAATGAAATACATAGTAGTTTCACTTTTATCAGTGTAGACACTTTAGCCATACTTTGAAATCTAAAAAAAAACATTTCTGTTAAAGGTTCACTTGAAAAGTATTCTTGTGCTATATATATATGTATTATACCTATATATTTTCAAGTGTGCTTAAAGTGTACAATTTCTTGCGTACCACTATATCCCCAACCTAAACCTCTGACACAAAGTTTAGCTAATGTTCGAAATACCACCATGTAAGGTCAGACCTCTCACTGTGGTTGTCAGCGCTGTTGTGGTACAGTATATGAATGTCGTATTTTCCATTGAACTTTGCAAGAAGTTCTGCCACTTCCTGACATGCTGTAATTATAGAATCCGATACAGATGGCAAACACGCTCATCTATAGCAATCATGTTCTTTTGATCACTTACAGCGAATCAACCACACTCCAACATTGCCAACGTGTTACAACCATATTTTGATGAAATATAAAGTCCTGCCATAAGCCTCTGAGCACACGAAAAGCCATCCAGGAGACCGAGAGAGAAAATAAATTAGACCGACTGCCTTTGGGACACAAAATAGTGGTGAATTTATCACAGCAGATGTGATGGAGTGCATGGAAAGTGACAGGTGCTAAAGAGAATGAACTAGAAGCCGAGAGCGGCACTATCACAGTCAATATGGATGTCACAGCCTGGTGACAACATGACAGGCTGATTATTGTAGAAAATCTGTCCTCACTACACTCCCCGACACAAACTCAATGCATTCATGACCAAGGATCTTGTCTGTAACTGAATAAGTGCTCCCTGCTGCTCAATACAGTGCAGATTTAGAGAGAATAGACAGAAGAAAGTTCACAGAAGCTCACAGAAATAGGGGTCTCATTATGTACACTGTAAAACATGCAGGGTTCCACATAATTCATTCATGCTGTCTCAACACAAATCATTTGAGTGAACAAATTAAAGGCAATTGAACTTAAAACAATTAAGCTGTCCTTAAAAGAATCTCTAGAATTGTGTTTTTCAGTTATTTTTATATGTAAGTAGTTTAAACAAGCAGAAAAAAAACTTTTGAGTGTGTACAGGATACACATCGTGGTGGCCAAATGCTTGAGATTATATTAAAAAAATATTAAAAAGATTTTGAAAATGAATCAAATCTATCAAATCAAATCTATGATATGATATGAAATAAAAAAAAACTATTGTTACATTACATGTTATGGTTTCTGTTAAAAAAAATATATTTATTTATATATTTATTTATTTTTAAATGTTTTTTTTTCACATTAGACAATCTAATATGCATCAATCTAATATGACATCAACTAATATGCAGTTTAAAATAATAGGAAAGAAGAGAATTTTGTAGAATAAACTAAATGTTTTGCTGTCAATTATACATGTAAGGTACTGGAATGATAGTATCTCCTATTTTGTTTTTATTTGTTGCAATACAATTAACATATTGATACAACATATAATAACACACATATAATTTAAAACATACAAGCAAACAAAAACATAGTGCCAGTTTTGCAATTCACATACTCATTAACACAAAATGTACATAAATTATAAATGCAAAAAGTTTTTAAATAAACATTTTGCCATCAACTGATTTTTTAAAATGTTTAGTTAGTATGCACACAGCTATATTTCTAATATAATATAACACAATATAATATAAAAACATTTATAAAGTGACCACAATTTGTTTATAAAATCCAATGCTTTTTATATCAGTCGTCGATTCCATGATCATATGTTATAATAATACAATCTACCAATAATCAGTATTTAATAAATCTTTAGTTTTCCAGTGTTGAAGAATAGCTTTTATTACGCGATTAAAGTGACAAGGTGATATTGAATTCGAAATGTGTATTTACTGTACAGAGTAATGTACTATAAAAAAGCATGTAATTATAAAAGAAATAGTTTTATTACTATAGCAACTTAATGTGTAACACAGTTGTTAGCACAACAAATCTTTTCTCATCTATTGAAAAAACTAAATCACAGGAGTGCTTTCTGAACTTTCAGGAGTTTACTTTACAAGCAAATGTTAAAATGAGTATTGATTGTTTTTCATGTTGTTGTTTTTTTATTTTTATTATTATGTTGTTCTTTTGTTTTTTGTGTTGACTTTAATGTTGTGTTGACTTTTAAATTCGTTTGTAGAATTTTACATGTAAAAAGTTTATTTATGTTATCACCAGCAGGGTGGATTACTGTAACGGCCTCCTCACTGGCCTTCCCAAAAAGACAGTCAGACAGTTGCAGCTCATCCAGAACGCTGCGACCAGGATTCTGACCAGAACCAGAAAATCAGAGCACATCTCACCTGTCCTCAGGTCTTTACACTGGCTCCCAGTTACATTCAGAATAGATTTCAAAATATTACTTCTTGTCTATAAATCACTAAATGGCCTAGGACCTCAATACATTACAGATATGCTCACTGAATACAAACCTAACAGATCACTCAGATCTTTAGGATCATATAAACTAGAAATTCCAAGAGTTCAGTCAAAGCAGGGTGAATCCGCCTTCAGCTACTGCGCCCCCCGCTGCTGGAATCAGCTTCCAGAAATGATGAGATGTGCTCCAACGTTAGGTACATTCAAATCCAGACTTAAAACATATCTTTATTTAGCTGTGCCTTTACTGAATGAGCACTGTGCTACGTCCGACAGATCGCACTATTATGTCTTTCTTTTCTTTTTCATTCTTTTATAACCTGTTTTAACACATTTTAATCTGTTTTTATCTGTTTTCATATTATTTTTTTAATTTTTATTTTTTAAATTTTTTTTATACTTGTCTCTTTTATTCCTGTTTATGTAAAGCACTTTGAATTACCACTGTGTATGAAATGTGCTACATAAATAAACTTGCCTTGCCTTGCCTTGCCTTTTCATAACCTTTTAAAATAATGGTCCAAGGGTTAACATTAGTTAATGCAGTGTGAGCTAACATGATCAAACAATGAAAAATACATTTATTGGAGTATTTATTCTTTATTTTATCTACCTTAACATTAGTTGATGAAAATAAAGTTGTTGCTGTTAGTTCATGTTACAGTAACTCACACTGCATTTACTAATGTGTTGGTTAAACTATGATTAGTAAGGGTCTGTACAAGATTGTCCATACTTAGTTCATGTTAGTAAATACATTAACATTAAATAATGGGCTATTATTTTAAAGTATACGTTTTTAGTGATTTATTTAAACCTTTTTGAACTTTTGAACATTTGATTCAAAGTTGTTGTGCTTATCACATAATCTGCAGTGAAAATAGAATGAAAAAAGATAGAAAAATGAATGAAAGTAAAATAAAACAGAACGAAAGAAAGACAGAACTAAAGCATGCAAGAAAGATAAAACGAAAGCAAAAAAGAAGTGAAACAAAGAATGAAAACATAAAAAAAAACATGAAAAGAAAAACTAAATAATAATAGAAAGAAAGAAAGAAAAAATCATTATGAAATTATTTTTTTTCATTCATTCATTTTCTTTTCAGCTTAGTCCCTTTATTAATCTGGGGTCGCCACAGCGGAATGAACCGCCTAAATTTTTTTAATGAACTAACCATTTAATTAAAGCAACAATTAATAAATAAATAAATAAATATTAATAAATACATTTTTAAAAAGAATGAATGATTGAACTAAAGCTAAAGGGAGAATGACAGAACAAAAAGCAAAAATACAGAACAATAGAAAGAAAGAATGAAAGAGAAAAAAGAAAAAATAAAGAAAGAAAAGAAAGAACCATGTAATTAAACCAAAACAAATAAAAGAAAAATAGAATGAAAGATTAAAGTGAAAAATAATTAAATAAAGAATAAAAAGCAAAATAAAAAAGAATAGAACTAAGAGAGAAAGAAAGAAAAAAAGAAAGAAAGAAAGAAGGAGAAAAAAGAAAGAAAGAAAAAAAGAAAGAAAAGAAAGAACCATGTAATTAAACCAAAAATATAAAGATAAAGAAAAAGAAAAGAAAAATAGAATGAATGATTAAAGTGAAAAAGAATTAAATAAAGAATAAAAAGCAAAATAAAAAACAATAGAACTAAGAAAGAAAGAAAGAAAGAAAGAAAGAAAGAAAGAAAGAAAGAAAGAAAAAAAGAAAGAAAGAAAGAAAGAAAAAAAGAAAGAAAGAAAGAAAGAAAGAAAGAGAACAAAGTGATGGGAAAAGAAAGAATCATGAACTTAAGAAAAAAGAATGAATGATTCAACAAAAGTAAAAAAAAGGAGAAAGAATGAAAAAAGAAAGAACAATAAAACTAAGTTATACTGTCAGCAATAAAATAAAGTTGTAGACCGCTTCCTCTTTACCCAGTACTGTCCTCAAAGCCCTCACTACTCTCCAGACCAGTGGAAAGTCAGCATTAGTAGATTGGCCTTGAGCTTTGTGTATTCAACAGACTGACAGCAACAGTCTCTCTCTAATCTCCATCACATCACAAGCAGGACAGATGGAGGAGCTACAAACTCATCTCAATATTCCACCGAGTCCATCCAACAGATTCAAAACAAGCTACAAGGGTCAAAAACAGGGAGCTGGAACCAAAATAGATGAGCATGATAGTTGCATAACGAGAATGGTTTATTGCAAACTCTTTCCACACCATGTCCCATGATTCTGTAATAATACAATGGCTCTGAATGGGACTGCATTAAGTGTTTTGCTGGTACCTGTTGCTGGTGTGAAATGAGTGTGTGTCTGAGTGAGTCATTGGTTGATTTAACCCTCAGACTGGCCCCTGAACATCTGCCACCCACATGTCTGTTCACCTACTGACTCCTCCACACGGCCTCAACGCTTTCTGACTCACTGCTAGCAATATAAAGGTGAAATTAAACACACTTAGAAAAATTTTACCTTAAGGATGAAGAGTGAATCAGAACAAGGTTGAGGTGGTTGACTGGGTTCATTATTTCTATGCAAAATTTGCAAACAGGCATCTTGTTTGTAGCATTTTACAACATGTATATGAGCTTAATACTTGTTGCAAACAGCTAAGGAGCAAATAAAGAGATTTGGAAGGTTATAGTTTAAATGTAATGTTTTTTTGTAAACTACTAATGACTTAAATTTTTTTAAAAGCACAAATCATGTCTTTTTATCTTTTCTTTTTTTATTGTTGCTTAAAATGACAATTGGTCAAAATAACAAAAATGTCATATTCTCAGAGATGCTTATGCTAAATTTATATAATCATTTATATCATACATTTATAGTAATTATATCAATAACAACATATGACAATATGTTATTCTGACCAAATAAAATTTCTACCTATATTTTTTTTATTCAAAAAAAATTATAAGACCTTTATGTAATCAGCCATATTACAATATTACTCAAACCCATTAGTAATCAATATTACCATATTACTCAAAATTATTTCAATCACATTCTTGTGCAAGCCACGCAATGAAGCCAAATGTGAAAGTGCACATATAGAAATCTGAGACATGGCAATATATGCAAATCACATATTTAAAATACAAACTCACATTTAGATTTCAAATATATGAAAATACATGCCATGTCTTTCTTCGAGAACCTGACCAAAACAGTTATGTGCACCAATATGCACCAATACAAAATCTGACTTAAAATTACTTTTATTCAACCAGCAAGATCCTTTTTTTTGACCAGAAATGACACAGGTTTCTCCCAAAAGATAATAAGATGATGTTCAAGAGGCATCAATGTGGATGGCATAATTTATCCGCTTTTATTTACATTTGAACAAAAACTTCAATCATAATTTGTCAGGGGTATCGATAATTTTGGGCTTGACTGTATATAAACTCGTTTGGGTCTGTTTTGGTATAAAACTGATAAAGTGTCAAACAAATAAATAAATAAACCTGACATCAACTTCAAGCACGGTGTCTTTAATCCTTTATTTCTGTACCTTTTTCCTGTTCAAATTCACCATGACGTTTTCCCTGACTGGATCTAAATCTATCCCGCTTCACAAAGACACGAGATCCACAGTGTCTGGTAAATTTAGAATTTCGTTTTAAGGCTCTCGAGATGTTCGTCAGGCCTGTGCCTCGCCGCCTTTGGTCACTGAATTTGTGTGACGGTCCTCTCGGTACATGAGGACCTAGAACTAAGCATCAGATGGGAGAAGAGAAAATATGCACTTACATATATATCCAATATTCATGCCCTGAGTGTCTCTGCTTCTCTCAGTCATTAGTGCACTTACACTGTCTCTGACAGGCCTGTCTCAGACTCATCAGACAGGCCTTCTGAAGTCATGTTCCTCTGCAAAAATCATGAGCCTGTCACCAGCCGACTGTCTCCCACACATAGAAATGTCTCCATTTCAGTTTTTTTTTCTCTCTTTCTCTTGCACCATTTTTTTTTTTCGTTACGACTGTAACCGTATTGAAAATATGAAAGTCTACTAAGGTAAATGTGTTGTTAACAGACAGGTGATATTATTCTGTCATGAATAAATGAAATATTGAATAAAATATTAGGGTTTACATATAAGCTAGGTAAGTTTATGTTTGTTTTTTACTGTAAATGGATAAATCCTGGTCTTCTTTATATGCACATTATTTAATTTGATCTTTTTTTAATTTAGTTTTTGGTCTTGTTTTAATGTTTATTTAGTGCATCTGGAAAGTATTCATAGCACTTCACTTTTTCCAGATTTTTTAATGTTACAGCCTTATTCCAAAATGGATTAAATTCATTTATTTTCTCAAAATTCTACACACAATACCCCATAATGACAATGTGAAAAAATATTTTTTGAAATTGTTGCAAATTTATTAAAAAAATCACATGTACATAAGTATTCACAGCCTTTGCCATGAAGCTCCAAATTGAGCTCAGTTTCCACTGATCATTCTTGAGATGTTTCAGCAGCTAAATTCAGTAGATTGGACATGATTTGAAAAGGCATACACCTGTCTATATAAGGTCCCAGGGTTGACAGTGCATGTCAAAGCACAAACCAAGCATGAAGACAAAGGAATTGTCTGTAGACCTCCGAGACAGGATTGTCTCAAGGCACAAGGCTGGGGAAAGTTCTAGAAACATTTCTGCTGCTCTGAAAGTTCCAATGAGCATAGTGGCCTCCATCATCGGTAAGTGGAAGATGTTTGGAACGACCAGGACTCTTCCTAGAGCTGGCCTTAGTCAGAGAGGTGATCAATAACCTGATGGTCACTCTGTCTGAGCTCCAGCTTTCTTTTGTGGAGAGAGGAGAACCTTACAGAAGGACAACCATCTGTGCAGCAATCCACCAATCAGGGCTGTATGGTAGAGTGGCCAGACGGAAGCCACTCCTTAGTAAAGGGCACATACTAGCCCGCCTGGAATTTGCCAAAAGGCATCTGAAGGACTCTCAGACCATAAGAAACAAAATGATCTGGTCTGAATGGAGTGAATGCCAGGCGTTATGTTTGGAGAAAGCCAGGCACCGCTGATCACCAGGCTAATACCATGCCTACAGTGAAGCATAGTGGTGGCAGCATCATGCTGTGGGGATGTTTTTCAGCAGCTGGAACTGGAAGACTAACCAGGATAGAGGGAAAGATGAATGCAGCAATGTACAGAGACATCCTGAATGATAACCTGCTTCAGAGTGCTCTTGACCTCAGACTGGGGCGACGGTTGATCTTCCAGCACAATGACAATGATCCAAAGCACACTGCCAAAATATTAATGGAATGGCTGTACACCATCACTTCCCATCCAACCTGATAGAGCTTGAGAGGTACTGCAAAGAGGAACGGGCAAAAATTCCCAAAGACAGGTGTGCCAAGTTTGTGGCATCATATTCAAAAAGACTAAAATTCAAAGGTGCATCAACAAAGTATTGAGCAAAGGCTGTGAGTACTTATGTACATGTGATTTTTTTTTAGGTTTTTTATTTTTAATAAATTTGCAACAATTTAAAAAAAATCTTTTTTTACATTGTTATTATGGGGTATTGGTGTGTAGAATTCTGAGGAAATAAATGATTTTAATCTATTTTGGAATAAGGCTGTAACATAAAACTTTTTTGAAAAAGTGAAGCGCTATGAATCCTTCCTAGATGCACTGTATGTGTCTTGGATATTGGAGAAGATATTAAAGCAAAGTGTCTCACTGGCCATTTACATATTTTAAGAAAAACAAACTGTAGTAACTACTTTTTTGCTATCTTTCCAGCAAAAGCTGTTAAAAAAGATCATGTAAACTACTTATTTCAAAGAAAAGAGCTTTGGTGATTATAGGCATAATGACGTTTGAAAACTGTTCCTATAGCCTTGTAATATGTGAAAAGAAAAGAAAAGAAAATTGATTAAGTCATCATTCACACAACTTAACAGAACTTCTCAATAATTCACAAGATCAATATTCAATTAACTCCTCACAAAAATTGACAAAGCCAGCTGTACTCTACAATAGAAATCTCAGTCAATTACTCACTCTGACTGAATGAACTAGTGTGGAAAATGTCTTTGCTTTTTATATACTGTGCACTCAATTTAAAGTGTGATATCTTATTAAAGTTAGCTACACCACATATTACACAAAAAGAAAATACTACTCATTCATTCATTTTCATTTCGGCTTAGTCCCTTTATTAATCTGGGGTCGCCACAGCGGAATGAACCGCCAACTTATCCAGCATATGTTTTACGCAGCGGATGCCCTTCCAGCTGCAACCCATCTCTGGGAAACATCCATACACACCCATTCACACTCATACACTACGGACAATTTAGCTTACCCAATTCATCTATACCGCATGTCTTTGGACTTGTGGGGGAAACCGGAGCACCCGGAGGAAACCCACGCCAACACGGGGAGAACATGCAAACTCCACACAAAAACGCCAACTGACCCAGCCAAGGCTCGAACCAGCGACCTTCTTGCTGTGAGGCGAACGTGCTATCCACTGCGCCCCCGTGAGGCCAGAAAATACTACTTAAACATGAAAATAAGAAGTCCAACGAATGAACTTGAAATGTGGAATTAAGTTGAAGCATCTCATTTCTGCCTTACATATGCTCAGAAGGACAGAGTTTTGTATTAAAGCAGCACCAGTGCTCACGTTTTCAGTGAAAATTCTTGCATATACATCCGGGATAGGAAAACATGTATGCATTTTTTTAAAATAATAATACAAATAATTTGTTATCAGTTTTAAAACAGGAAGTGTGTCCTGAATAATGATGTAAGTCATGCATTAACTACTATGGTATGATGTATTGCTGGAAAGTAATGTACTGTATGTAACGCAGGCAAACTCTCAAGTATATGATCCAAGTTCATGTGTGATACCTACGCCTGGAATTTTGTGCGTTAGTGTGCACATTCACATCGGAGCACTTTATTTAGTCACAAGGTATTAAACATTTACAGTAATAGCAAAAGAAGGCTACAGGTTCGTGGGATACCTTAAGGCCACATCTAATCTGGATACATTTGAAAATACTAAGATTAATGTGTTACTGTTTTGCTTATCCATACTAAAATGTCTTTAAAACACTGCTTACGTCCCTAAAATGTGAGTGAGTAAATTGCCAGACACTTCAATCTGTGTAATTTGTGTTTATTTCTGCCTCTTTAAAATGTCGACACAATGTCAAGGAAAAGCAGTTTTATAAATGGACAGACAATGAAAGGGTGATACAAGAGTATAAAAGATGCAGAAATATGAAAATCTCAAACCTAGACTAAATTTATCTACTAGGAATTCAAGAATCAGTCAGTCACTGAACTACATTGCTAATAACAGAATGTGTGGCCATAGTTATGTCATCATGCTTTTGGGAAACAAATTCCTGCAGTGTTGAGCTCAACACACTTGTCCTGACTTTGAATAGCTGGTTAGGTGTTTAATTAAGACTCAGACATAGACTATATAAGACAGCGGCCATCAAGAAGGTTTGGATATGCTTGGCTTTAAAAAGTGTATTCCATCAATAGATTTCAGTCTTTTTAAAACAAGTTAAGTTTTCACAGCCTAGATAGATCATTTGTAATAACCTTGAAAACCAGGCAGGCTGGGACTCTCGCTTTCTTTATTTATCTACCCTGAAATTTTCCCTGCCTGAAGCATTTTTTCTGATCATTCTGTGACTCCTCCTTCTCTGGACTCCTCAAACTGTGAAATGAAACTTTTTAGTGTCTTTTCATACCAGTAACCAAATGAGTTGCAAAGTGTATCGCTCAAATTGAAAAAGTCTGTACAAAGAAGAATCACAGGTCTGGTTTTCTTCAACTAGACAGCGCTCACCTTTCTCTTTTGTTCGCTCTAAATCAGATAATGACATCTTGTTCACATTAAATTAAAAATTACATTTTATTTTAAAAAAATTATTCCTCAATCTGGGAACCATGATGTCAAAAAATAAACGTGAAGGCCAAGTTGAGGTGCAACAGCTCGGTTTATGACCCCAGAAGGGAAGTTTCCCTCTGATGCGCGTGTCCTTTAGGCCAAAAGGCGTCCAGGGGCACCATTTGTCTCCATAACCTAGAGACGTAAACAATACGTTGATCCACCTGCTCCAGCCATTATCAGGCCCAGAAAGGGATGACGATCTCATCGGCCCTAACAGGACTACCCACTGGGGAGGAGGCAATTAGGGCCTGGGGGAGAGCAATAAATCTCCATAAACATCACCCAGATGCTCTGCCTCAGTACTGAGTTAATGCACAACAGCTTCCCTGCTCTGCTCTCTAGGGAGCGTGCAGCACAACAAGGAAAGCTTGCCTTTTATCACAAATCCCACTAGAAAGAGTTGAAACGCCTGGAGAGAAGAAGCGAGGAAACCTCAAAGAGAGGAGAAACTTCCCCACGGCCCACAAAGGAGTTACTAGCAAAGCCCTTCGCCTAAAGAAGCAAAGTTTATCTCTCTGGTGTGTTTGCACTGACACAGAACAGGATTAGTCCTTGACCAAGCGATCGTGGCCATTCAAACAGGTTTCTTCAGCCTGAGCACATCGGATCAAGAAGAGGATCCAGCTCCAGCTGAGCGTGCACTGCATGCCGTTGTGTCTTTCATTATGACCATCAATTCCATGAATGAATCTCACGACCTCATTAGTTAAACTGCTACCGGCGTCGTTTGGCTGCAGGCCTGGTTCCCCTTTCTCACACATCACAGGGGACGTTCACCAGGCACATCCTTCCTGTTAAGGAAACGCCTGTTTCCTTTTTTGTCAGATGTTAAATAACACAAATGCCTCAGTCAGCTTGATGTGAACTAAACGAACATTTCTGGACAAACAAGAATGCGCTTGCTGGTGCCTTCCAGTTATCAGCCAGATCTGAAAAGCAAATCACAATGACAAATACGGGCCATTAATAGTCATTCAACAACAGTCATTCAACATGCTCGAGCTGTCAAGAAATTCCAGTCACATAACATGAGATTTTAGTCTATCTTTAGGGTGTCTGCCACTGTCGCTTTATCTACAAACACCTCCTACACATGTGCAAACGCTGGAAAGGAAGTTCCCCGTCCTTCGCTGACACACATCTTCCTATCTTTTACCAGTTTAGACACATGAAGAGGTGGCGAACGCCTTTTTTAAGTCTACCTCTGTGGCGTGATATCACTTTACTGGGTCACCAGATTTCTCAGTGTCATTGTGGGGACACATTGCTCACCTCTTGACTTCTTTACCTCTTGAACTGGCAGAAATTCCCCCTTGATACCAGCCATGACTGCCAGCTGTCATTTTCTCCTCCAACTCAATAGGAAAAAGAGAAAAAGTGAGCCGCAGGAAAAGGGCTGGTGCGGCTGAAAGCAAGAGTTGGAAAGCGATAAGCATCTCAGCTTATTTGTAGAGTCCCTCATCAAAGTTGAATGACTGAGTAATTGGTTTGTAACAGTAACACTTACTTGGCCATCAATAATGGCCACACAAGCTTGGGTAGAATTACTTCGCTCAGGGGGACCATTGTCAGGTTTCAGACTCATTATTATCTGAAGGGCCACGATTATGTTGGACAAATATTTATGCAGTGTCGGGTTACCTGGAACATCCTAACGAGAGAACACAAGAATAGGCGAGGTGATTGAGAAGTCAAATACACATGTCCAACATTATTATCTAATCTTAAGATCTCAAAGCAAAACAGTAATGATAAGATTGTAAGAATAAGCTTTAAGATAAGAGATGAGGATCGCAAAGGGTTTCAGTTGCAATTCCGTTTCTTTAATGATTATGATTTTTCCATCAGCATTTATGCTTGGAAAAAAAGCAATTGGATCCAACCAAATGATAAGATCACCTGGGCAAATCTTTCAATTTGGTGGCAAATACTTACAATAATTACAATAATTTAATTCACTTTTATACACTCAGTACCACTGAAATCTTTAACTACACATTTTTTTATTTATAACAAGCGTGTAAATGAGATACAGATATTAGACTAATCAATATATAGACTAATAAATATATGAATAATAAGACATGACAACATATTTTATTTAGTTTTTCAAATAACTTCATTTAACATACTAAAAATTGAAAAGTTTGTTTCACAGAAGATCTGAACCAGATAACAATGGTCACGGTGTGTGTTTTTGATTCATTAAAATGGCCAGCACAAGAGTCGTTCATCTGGGAATCAGACTAAATTGGTTATGCTGTTCGTCTTTGTGTCATTAAAAAGAACCAACACAGACTCAAGACTCAACAACATAATCTTGATTATGGATGATGAATGCACTGCAAATTCTTCAAACTTGTGCAATATATTGCACACATGATCCAGAGAGACCTTTTCAAAAGCTCAACAGACAGAATGAGAATATGAATCATGCAAAACACAAGGTCACCCTCAACTTTAGTAGCCTAAATTTAACTTCTTGAGATTCTTAGCCTAAATCTAAACCCCACAGCTACTCAGATCCGCTCAAAAACTGTGCTTATTTTCTGTGTAATTTGGTTCCCTTTTTCCACTCCTGCTCCCTCTTTTTGCTCTTTCCAAAGTGCAACAGAACACTAAAGATGATGTCATCTCAAAAGTTAATTCCACACAGCATCACATCAAAACAGATCTCTGGGGGTTTCAACACACAAGCTCTGAATTAAGATATTATGCGACATTTGCAACTGGAAGAAGTTGGCTCAGAAAAACAGAAGGTGGAATGAAAACGGAGCTCATTGAATTGCTTAGACTCAGGCACGCTGGTGTGGCCATATGTCCGTATCCTCTCTGGTTTCTCATAAGCCCCTCCTTACCTCCCCAGAGATGCACAGCTGTGGGACCTCTATTTGAACCCCCAGCTGGGGGTTGAACAATGATTCCCTCCAAAACACACACACACACACACACACACACACACACACACACACACACACACACACACACACACACACACTTTTGCGAGTAATCATAGCCTCATACAAGGCCAAACTTTAAAGCTGGGGATCACTTCCCTGTGGTCGCTGCCCAGGCAGTAAACAGATCCAGTGGGCAGCTCACCTGAGAGAGCTAATGCGAACCCTATCAGGCCTTCTCAGATGTCCAGCCCTTTCCACTGCCACTCGGGCAAGGCTACGAGGGCAGAGACAGGGGCCTGCGAAGAGGGATCATGGTGATACCCAATCAAATGTAGTAAATCCTCTCTGCACAGTGATACCGTTTCATTCCCTAATGGCTTCAAACTAACTATGTCCTCTTCGCACATGAAGCAGGTGACAAATATAAGTTCACTGACTCACAGAAAGCAATAACATATGCTCCGCGCAGGGAGGAGATCACACTACCTCTTGAAGCATAATATCAAAACAAACAATGAGAGGTTGGGATCCGTCTGGGCTCAGACACAAGGGAGTCTTGGGATTAATTACCCAGCAGTGACTAATCATTCCTATGCAGCTCTGAGTAGGAAACTTCATTCGGAAATGAGAAGTCTCTTCTTGCCGTAATTCTCCACTAGTGCAAACTTTTCTGTTGGAAATGTTTCTAGTTTGCTCTTTTTAAGGAGATTGTAAAGTTGCAACGTAAGCATCTAGCAAAAACACAATGTATGGGGAAAAAATATTAGCCTATAGAATGTAGCTATATGGCCCTAAAACTCCAAATATTAGCACAAAAATTCCCTATATGAGTTTTTGTGTCAGATTTTTATCATAGGATACAATTAAGGAATATTCCTTTAGCCACAAGTCAGATAACATACAGTTATTTATTTAGTTATTTATTTTGCACCACAGTTCTGTTCTGTTCTGTTTATATGTTGCTTTCGAACAAAGTTTTGGGACAATAAAAGACTCTCCTATAAAGCCACAGCAGAAGTGTTGTGTATTTCTGATCAACACACAGTGGTGTTTCCTTTTTGAATAAATCTGCATTTTGAATAAATCGTAAGCCATTGATTTGATTGCCAATCCAAATAAAAAGATGTTTATTCAATTGCTGAATGAATCAGTGGTTTGAATGAATAAATGACTTACTCCTGGCTGCCATTTACTGTCACCTACTAGCAGTTTCAGTTTTACTAACTTAGTTTTTCCCTAATTCACTTAATTTACATTGTGTTAATAAAACCTCATTGTCAATTACATTAAACATTTTGATTATATATATATATACCTCTGGGGTATAAATACTTTCGGGCTTGACTGTATATTTATATATGAACACAGTCATATTGCTCTGTATGACCACGGCTATATCACTCTATAGCCATTTTAATTCGGATGAATTTCTGAGAAAATACTTGATTTTATCCATCAGGAATGAGTTGAAACATGAAAATTACATATTATATTTCAAAATGTTGCCATTTGGAGAGTTTGTTAAGTAAGAAATATGTGTAACCTCAACTGAAAGTTTTAAAAGGCACACCAGGTTATTCATTGTGAATATAATGAATACAACAAACTATTTTATTTCTATTTTAGAACAAGCAATGATGAATCATGCACAATAAAACCAGAAACTTTACGTGAAGAAAAAAGCCATTTTTTCTCCCCTGTTAAATTAAAAAATGAATAAATATATTTAAATTAAAAGGTGTTTTAAAATGCTGAAAGCTGACAGTGAAATGATGGATATCCAATTTATCTTTTTCTCTTATACATTCATGTTTTACTTAAAACAGATCAATCCCTTCATGAATAAGTCCCAGTGGTCCAAGCTCACCTCCAGTGGAGGAAAAAAAGCATTGCGCTGCTTATTATCACAGCAGGCAAAAGCCTAAAAAAATGCATTGTACTGGAAATTTCACTAAAGTAGTACAGTTTTTGTATCTCACTTGAAACTGGCTTTTCTATTTGGAAAACATTTTATGCTACCCTAAACTCCTTTTGTTCAGCAGGGCTTTACTTTATTAAAGAGATGGACCTTCAGAACAAGCCTTATGTTTCCATGTCTTGTCTTTGCTCATTTGTCTCTGTTAGTTCAGGGCCAGACAACAGCATCACTATTATTAATATTGATCTGAGGCAGTTACGATTGATTTTCTCTCACCCATCATCCTTAGGTCATTTTTGTTGGTCAAGGGCCTGGGGTTTTCCAAACTTCAGATGTGCATTTTTGTTAAATAAAAAGAAAATAAATTTGTTATTTTATGACCTCCTTGATTCTTCCTCTTTTATTAAATTTATTTCATATTTTTATCAGAGTGTACTAATTTTTTCACCATAATCTTAAATATTGATTTTGTTAGAAAAGTTCCAATTTTGCTTTTGACCAGTCTAATACAAAATTACGTTCCTAAGATTTCCACAATGCAAACAAACACAGACGTAATTACAGAATCTAGACATAAAAACACTATGCTATGTGTAAACTTCCACTATTGGGGTTTCGTCAGAAAGCTAATCATCTGAAGAGAAATAAAAAGGGCCAATGAAATGCCAATGAGTTGGCGGTGTCAGCGGATGCAGCTGGCAGCAATCACAATCAATTAGTGTATAAGAATGCCAGCCGTGCATCACAAACCCACCTTTTCTAGCTGAAGAAGCCGAACTACAGCTGTCAGCTATGGCGCAATCACTGTGGCAAAGGAACATAGCATTTCTGTTCCCCCCCTCGGGGAACAAGGGTTACGTAGTAACCGTTTCGTTCCCCAGCGGGAGGGGAACTTCAATGCTATGTGAAAACTTACACTATGGGGAAATGTATGGAAAACGCCACAGCGGTTTAACCTTACCACGTCACTGATGAGAGTTTCGCCACGCTCCAGCGTTAGCACACCATCATCACCAGAGACGCAGCCCTCCAACGTGTCCCCTGGCCCTTACTCACCTGTGAAGCGCTAAAGGCTTACTTATATTTTTTGAAGAGTCGTAAAAACTGAGTTAGATTATCGGAATGAGCCATCGTGACGGGCTGGGCAGCGCTAACCAGGCTGGCAGAGCCCGCACGAGTGACAATCACTGATGCACCAGCGGTGGGGCAGCACGGGATGGGAGAGCTCACCGCGGGAGGTGGGTCCAGAGGAAGAGCGGAAGGTAAGAGGTTTAATCTTAACTTCTTCCCAAGAGCCCGCAGAGCGGCTGGGAGTGCGAGAGAAAGGAACTCGTCCTCTGGCACTCTCGGAGCCTGTGGCTAAGAGCACCGATCCTGTGAATTGGAAGCCATAGCATCCCATACTGGCAGTGTTCAGGCTGTCACACCCGGAGAAAGGAGAAATTGCTCTTTATAAAATTTGGTAGCCATACATCCGAGCAAAGTCGGTTGCAGTGCGTATCATATCTGATTCCATATCCGGAGCCTCGCTTACCACCCCTGAGGAAAGAAGCGGGTTCGAATTGTCATAGGAAAATGACAGCCCACCCTCCGATGCAGCTATGGACATCTGGTCCTTGGTGTCATAGAGTGAGAGGGCGACCATCCCAGAGAATGGAGCGCTTCTCTCACTCGAAGCTTGGATGGAGTGCTCTGAGGAATGGGAGGTTGGCGGATTGACCCCCACTGTGACCCTCAGATCTGTCCAAGTGCCAACTGCTACTTGCGGGGGAGAACAGGGGTGGTACGCCCTTTTGCAAGAGCTGCGAAACAGACATGCCATCGCAGTGATGGCATGCGCTGCCTGCGAGCACCGCATTAACATGCTGAACCCCCAGACATGCCACACAGTGCTCGTTCCCATCATCTATGGACAGGGAACCACCGCATCCAGAAACGCACAGTCGGAGCGACGTCTTTAAAAAGACGTGCTGCAAGACCGTGTTGCTCTTTTAGGAGAATTTACTTTATACTCACAGCTCTTGAAGTACCGGTCCAGCGAAACGCTCAGAGACGGGAGAAGCCCAGCTCGACCGTAGCTACTTGCGCTCTCAAAAGATGGCAGCTTTGTCTCACTCGAACAAAGTTCAACTTGAACAAACTTGGGGGATGACAGTAAAACGTCTCTTTCAGTCTCCACGTAAGGCTTCTGAAAGCGAAAAGGTGTGTTTGTGATGCATGGCTGACATTCTTATACACAAATTGATTGAGATTGCTGCCAGCTGTGTGCGCAGACACTGCCAACTTATTCATTGGCATTTCATTGGGCCGTTTTTTTCCCCTTCAGATAATTGGCTTTCTGGCTAAATCCCCATAGTGGAAGTTTCCACATAGCATTGAAGTTCCCCTCCCGCTGGGGAAACACTGATTCAAAGTTAAAATAATCAAAGACCATCTGAGACATTAAAGGCTATAAAACTGAAGAATCTGTCTGTAAATGCTAAAAAAAAGCTGTAACACTAACTGTAACTGTAACACTAACCATTTCTATGCATCAGGACAGCAACTGTTTTGCTAGTTCTGTCAACACTCAATCGACTGGACATGAAAGACCACCTGCGATGACCACCTGAAGTCAAAAACACACCGGCGAAACAGGGAGAAGCTACAAGGAAAGAATTTATTCTTGCAATTTACTATAGTAAGTACAGTAACATCATCGAACGTGAGAGATGTGTTAATGGAAGATTTTGTTGCTGTGTGTGCAGAGGCTCATATCCCATTAAAGAAAATTAAGACGTTACATCTGTTTCGTATAAAGCACTGCAAAAAGAGAGGATTGTTGCCTCAAAACGAAAGCAACCTTCATCAAACCCACTTAACTCACATCTTTCAACTTATGAACTACTGAACTAACCAAACAATGAACTAATACGTGCAGTATGTTAACGTTACTGTATGTTTGAAACACCTACCTAACATTAACCAAAATGTATAAATACTGTATATGATGATCATTTACTTTGCTGATACATGATATCTAATGAATTGAAGGTTTGAACACATGGATTTGAACAAGGTCAGTTGGAAGAAAACGTTGGCTGTGGATGATGAAACAACTGATATTCAGGCGTTTTAAACATTGTTATGTGAGTAATAACTCTGGACAAATGTTATCATTTAAAACTAACACATTACTGTTAAATTGTTAAAGTTTCATAATTTAAATGGATAATGAATGCATTTTGATTACTAATTATTTTATTACAATATTATAATGTATAATATATAATATTATAACTTATCTGATTATGATGACTTTTCTGATGAGTCAGAAAAAATAAATCAGAAAAAAAAAAGTTTTTTTTTTTTTACAAATCTTTTAATAGGGCCTCACGGTGGCGCAGTGGATAGCACGTTTGCCTCACAGCAAGAAGGTTGCTGGTTCGAGCCTCGGCTGGGTCAGTTGGCGTTTCTGTGTGGAGTTTGCATGTTCTCCCCGTGTTGGCGTGGGTTTCCTCTGGGTGCTCCGGTTTCCCCCACAAGTCCAAAGACATGCGGTATAGGTGAATTGGGTAAGCTAAAATTGTCCATAGTGTATGAGTGTGAATGGGTGTGTATGGATGTTTCCCAGAGATGGGTTGCAGCTGGAAGGGCATCCACTGCGTAAAACATATGCTGGATAAGTTGGCGGTTCGTTCCGCTGTGGCGATCCCAGATTAATAAAGGGCCTATGCCGAAATGAAAATGAATGAATGAATGAACTTTTAATATAAATTTATAAATTTTAACAGGAAAAAAAACTAAATTTGAAAACCAAAAAAAATGAAATTTGGAAAAAATAAAAAATAAAACAATTTTAAAACCTACAAAATCAATAAACCAGTTTTGCAGAAATATCTCATA
>CAIGQW010052715.1:2189350-2204781 GCA_903798125.1 Danio choprae | reverse complement strand
ATATATGTTATATAAGACTTATTTTAAACAAAACAATGCTTGCTGGTGACTATCAGATGAAAAACAGGCAGGACTTTGCCACTAACAACCAATGACTGACAGTGTTTTGACATTTAGTCTGACGTTCATAATGTTGTTTCCTTTTACCATTTGTAAATGTTGTACAAAAACAATTCAGAGGTTGGTTGATTAATTTCATTGACAAGCTCAACTTATCTTAATACATGAATTTAAAAGTCTTAAAAGGCAGCAGCCGCCACTGATCTAATCAGAGACTGTGGTTTCCCATGCTGCTTTGCTTCGTGTCCAGACGCTGTGCGCCATGATTCATAAAGTGGAAATAATACAGAACTTTATGCCTGAATCTCACTAAGTGATAAAGTGATAAGTGAGCCACAGATTTACCACATGAGTTCTGTTAGGCGATATCTCTCTATGCGCTTATTCAAGTTGAAGAAGAAACGCTCTATGGTCTTCACTGGGTGCCTGCAGGCCTAACAGATGCTCTGCTTTTCACATTAACCAAGCTCACCAGCTCACTGTATCTACACACAAGACTACATAACTTCATAGCAGATAAAATCTTACTGTAATGAAAACGAGAGGTCACAAAGTAAAAAATGCGCGTCATTATTCATTTCAAAGCCATTCAATCTAAATAAGCTAGTGAAACGGTGTAATATAAGATTATCTAGATCTTTCTTGGGAAATAAATGCATGTAATTATAGCTAAAATATCAGTATATACTTATAAATGAAGAAGCTAAAACATCTTCTTTACCACTGTGCTTCAACTACAAGTCTTAAGACGTACTCTTTAAGTCGTAACTTGAGGCACATACAAACCGCCGGTGCATTATGGGAGAAAACACATTCAGACATTTACAAAGAAACATTACAGATCAATAAATTGACAAATGCCAAAGCATTACAGCTGTGAATAAACAAGCAACTAGTGGAATGTAGTGGACTATAAAGAACAATGACCACAGACTGTTCACTGCATATAGTCACAGCACACATACTGAAATTAGAAACTGTACAGGAAAAATACTAAAAATGAGTCTAAAATGGATTTGAACTTTTAACATTTAGCTGCATATAGACTATTAACTAGTTAAAGACCAGCTTGACCAGGATGGTGAACAATTTTAGAAAAACCAAAATCGATAAACCATACTAAGATGTTCGTATCTTGCCAATTAGCTACAAGACAGACCTACCGAAGACCAGCTTTAACTAGTGGGCTGGGCAGATCATCTAAAGGCGGACATACTACACGGTTTTTGATTTCATACCAGCCCGTATGTGATGTTTTTCCCCACAGGGAGAAATTGTGTGGTAATCGTAGATACTCATATGGTTATTACAGTGTGAGAAGAATTGATAAGCTGAGTGGCTTATGAGCACTCAATGTCAAAAATGTTCGGGAGCTGTGGACTTGAATTTGTGAGGTGTGTGTGGTTGAATGAGCCGATCTGTCGATCTATCTGAAGGTGACCAATCAGGAGGACAAACTCACTGAACAGCAAGCACGGTACGATGATAGAGATAATAGTTTACAGCAGACAAGGTTATAATTCACTTTCGCATTCACACACATTGGGTGACCAAGCATACTGGTTTACCGATGCTGAAAAAGAATCTGTATGTTTTGTGTATACATTCATGGCTCGTATCAATAGCTATTATGAGAGAGAGAGAGAGAGAGAGAGAGAGAGGCTCTGAAAGCAATAAAAGCAGTGTTCTCTATCCATGTTTTTGGCATGGAATTTCATGCTATGGTATTCGTAGGGGCCTAAAATCCTTTTCTATATGACTGATGCCAAACAATATTCACATAAACACATAAACACACTCATGACATTTGCATGGACAAACGATCTTCTGAGTATCAGAATTTGCACCGTGTATGCCTGCCTTAAGACTAGAAAATCTTTAAGTTAGTATTCATAGCTCATAGTATTTCATAGTATTCAACCTATGAAATACTACAGTAGATTAGGCATGGGATTATAACCGGTTTTAAGGTTTACCATCATTTAGAAAAGTCAAGATTTACTGTTATACTATTCCTACGATATATACACGCGATATATATCTTTAAGTGTTTTTTTACAACTATTTTATTTCGTTTTTTAGGGCAACAGTATCTCCAGCAGAAAAGGACCCTCAAAATCTGCTGTTCTAAATAATTTTAAATGTTTCTAAATATCAAATATATTGTGTTCAATAGGGGGGGGGGAAAGTAGCTGTTTTTTTACCCAGACATTTAAAAAGAACATATTTTAGAGCAGTAATCACAATACTGTGATACTGTGAAACTGTGATATTTTTATCCAAAGTTTTATCATTAGAATATTATACCAGCCCATGCCTATGGTACATTATTCAAATGTGTACTTATGTGCAAATGATGTCAAGTAACAATTAATTAATTTTTTGATAGACTTTGGAAATGGAAGCTCAAGCATTGTGAGCTAACACAGTATTTCACTTAATGTACTTGTAACGCCTGGATGGCAGATAATGACATGACGAAGGATATATACAAAAACGGATTTATTGAACACTTACGGGGAACAGATACTGGATGCGGGAAGACCGGACGACACGGGAACAGACGAACCAAATGAATCAAAATACCGGACAACGAAGGACACAGGCGAAAGGGTATAAAAGGATGAAGGGATGATTAAGCTAATGAGACACAAGGGATGAACACAGGTGGAACAAATGAACATTGACGGAGGCGGGAAGAGGACAAAGAAAGCACATGATGAAAACAAATGACGACACGGACGAACACTGACAGTACCTCCCCCTTTTGAAGGCGCGGTCCCCGCGCCTTCAACAGGAAACAACAAAAAGGATGGTAGAAGGGGAGGGTACAAGGGAGGAGTCCAAAGGAGATACAGGAAGGGAACTGGAGCAGGAGGACCCAGGACACAGCCAGAAGGACGGCCCCGGGCGGAGTCGAGGAAGGGAGGATCCGTGGAGGAGGAGTGGCTGCTGACTCCGGGGGGCCGACCGAGGGAGACGCCGCTGATGGCGGTGGAGCCCAAGGAAGTGACGGAGAGCCGAAGGGCGAAGGTGACGCCAAGGTTTCTGAGGGCCGGGCGAAGCAGGTGGCTCACCCGAGCAAGGCGACGGCGGGGTTCAGGAAGCCCGCGGCGTAGCCAGAGCGACAGAGGACCAAGGCGTAGCTGGAGGGAAGGAGGAGCTCAACGCAGCCGGTGGGACGATGCGATGAGGTGCAGCCGGAAGAGTGGAGTCCAGAGGCGAAGGAAGGGCGACAACTGACCAAGGTGGAGCCGGAGGGACGAGGAAGCCTGGCAGAGCTGGTGGGCGGATGGCCCACAACGAAGACGAGGGAGGAGTGAGCCAACGCGGAGCCCTAGGGTCGAAGGGCCGAGGTGGAGTCCGCAGCTCGGAGGCCGTAGGAGCTGACGCTGGGCGACACCCTCCAGAGGGTGACGCAGACAGGCAGCACCCACAAGTGAGCTCCATTTCCGGAGCTGGAGCGTGAGCTGGGGGGCTGGCTGACTGCAGCAGTGCTGGAGCTGGATGACTGGCTGCAGTTCTGGGGGACCGTGGGAAGCTACTTATGACCCTGGAGCTGAGGCTTTTTCCGAGAGGGAAGATTAAAAAACTGTACAGAAACAGTTGGTTGCTGCCTGATAACAGCGGAAGGTAATTGCTGCCTGAAAACAGCGGATGATTAAAATGAAAGCTCCAGAAGCCAATGAGTAGCCTCCCAGTGTCCAGCCGCTGTCCATCTGCATAGAGGGGGTGGGCGGGACTCTCGCTGGTGTCGCGGGTCTCCGCCAGGACTCCCCCTCTTGGCGGTGTTGCCGGCTCGCACACCTGGTCAGACGGGTTTTTAAGCTCCTCCATCTCAGCCTGATTCCACTCTGTCGCTCTAGGGGGAGCTGGCTCATCAGGTGGGGGTGGCTCTCCGTCTGCGGTGGGCTCTGGCAAGCGCTCCCTGCAGGTGGATGATGTTGCTGGGCTGGTCACTGGGTCTGGAGTGGCACTGACGAGATCCTCCAGGAAGGCGGTGAGTAGAAATATTTTACTCGCCAGTGTCCACTCCATAATTGCGGCGATGTTGCCCCGAGGACCATCTTCGGGCGATCGTGCTCTGCTAAAGATGATGGGCGTGCAGAGCACGTCGCCCGGAAAGCTGTTGGCAGTCGCTCGATCATGGTCCTCAGGGCTACTCTCCCCCTGCTCCAGCAGGCGGTGATGACAGACAGGAAGGTGGATGGGGTTCAGGAAAACACGAAGGGGAGAAAATAAAACACTGAGGGGCAAAAAGACTATGAAAAGAAAATCGGGGGAAAACACGCCGCTATTTTTGGGTCCGGTATTATGTAACGCCTGGATGGCAGATAATGACATGACGAAGGATATATACAAAAACGGATTTATTGAACACTTACGGGGAACAGATACTGGATGCGGGAAGACAGGACGACACAGGAACAGACGAACCAAACGAATCAAAATACCGGACAACGAAGGACACAGACGAAACGGTATAAAAGGATGAAGGGATGATTAAGCTAATGAGACACAAGGGATGAACACAGGTGGAACAAATGAACATTGACGGTGGCGGGAAGAGGACAAAGAAAGCACATGATGAAAACAAATGACGACACGGACGAACACTGACAGTACTCTGGTTGTGAACATTTTTTTTACTATTTTATATATTCAAAATTACTCTTCGTTTAGTACACATACCGCAACAAATACTGTAGTTAAAGTACTATGGTAGTATGCTATTTTTAGCACAGATACTGTCTCCCCAACAGTACAAGCCCATGGAGAATCTGAAACGTCCTTCTCTGACTGTGGAGCACTACATGTACTCTCACGTCCTTCCTTACAGTGGTTTCCCATCTTACCATATCCAATCCCAGCACTACAGAGCCAGCTAACCTTCCCAGAGAGCAGCCGTCCTTGCTGTCATGGCACTTGGCAAGTGCTGAGTGTGAATTAGACATGACAGGGTCTCAACCCTCAAGAGGAAACAGCCAGACTACAGAATACAATTGGATACAAACATAAACACAAATGTCAATTTGTCTATCAGACTTCCTGTCATTATATTGTAGGTTCATGTTTGAAGCGGAAAATCAGCCACAGAGTCAATTTGTTTTCTTTTTCATGCATTTTTTTTATAATGAGTCGATGCAAAAACTATTTTACTAATATTATTTTACAACGTCATGATGAATATGGATTAAACAGACAACAAAGTGCACAAATGATAAAAAAAATTAATTAATTAATTAAGTTGCTGCCTTGAAGTTTTAAGTTGAATCTAATTAACTTAACAAATCAGTGTAAATTACACTGACTAAAACATCAAGTTAAATCTCCTATAAAAAGTAAGAAAGTGACATTTAATGTAATATTTATGAAAACGGTTAAATATATATTAATTGAATGAAAATATCAAATTTAACACGCAAGTTTTGTTTATGCAAAAAGTAATGTTCTGATCTATTACTTAGTGTTATACTTTCAGTGTTTCTACAGCAAAAGAAAAAGTGCAGACAAACAACTGCAGGCGTTTTTCATAGCAGGTTTTTAATTTTAAAACAAATCTTTCAATCTTCATAGTTTTAAGAGAAATTATTGAATATAGTCAGAGATGGGGTGGAGTTTGGAGGGGCGCCAGATTATTTTTAAAGGTTTAAAGGAGGGCGATCAAAACCGTTTGAGATCCACTGGACTAAACTGTGATGAGAAATAGTTTCTGTGGTAATAACACAAGCTTTACTTGTTGAGGCTGTACTGAACACAACATATTTGTATAACATTTATATTTTGAGTGATATGAATGCAACAGCCTTCATCTTAAAGTCAGAAGGACATGTGCACAGATATATTACTGAATTCAAATGCAGTGGCCTCATTTTCAGTCTGCAGTTTATTTCAAAACAGACCACATAATATATATAGCATTAAGCACTGGTCTGTAATTTAATTTGCCCTTAAATTTGGCAGCACTGCTGCATTAGTTCACTACAATCAATATAAAGATGTCTGCACTGAAAATATTTTTTTTGCTCTCTTCATTTCGAATTACATCATGCAGGAACATTAAAGTAAATTGTAGAAAGATCCTGTTTCATTATTTATTGTTTCATAGACAGTAATTACTGTCAGGCGACTTTGATGTGGTGAAAGCACTGCTCATTCCCTTCCTGTTTCCCTTCCCTGCAAGACACTCATTCTATAATTATTTCAAAAGAATAACGGTGATTAATTAAATTGATTGATTCGATTAAACTGCGTATGCAAAAAGAGACGCATATACATTTTCAGTCATATGGTTTGCTCTGACTGCAGTTCGTTTTCGCCCACTGCGGTTAATCGCCCGTCTTCACTTCTTCTCCTTGAATAATATTATGTCTTGTCTTTAAATAGGACATTTCTGCGGTATGCCACAGTACCTATTCAACTCTGGTAGACCCCATGAGTGCATTCAAACAAAGCACATTTGGAAATCATTATGATTTAGCCGCTGAATGAAACTAATGGATGGGAAACAGGGTTTAGGGGGTTTATAGGGAAGCTGATGAACATATTCAGAGAAGTCAGTTCATTAGTCTTGGCTGAAAACAGCAAGCCATCTCGCACAATCATGCTTCACTCTAGGCGCACATCCTAAGTGTGGTGTACTGCGCCAAACCAGAGAGTTTACACAACCCTAAAAGAGCAATCTAAAGCGCCACCTCTCTGAATTGAAAGCTTGTTCTGATGATAGTAAAGGCAACCGCAGTGTACACGCACAGGAGGAGTCTGACTTTGAGGTTGGGGGAACAAAAGTCGCATCTGAAGTGGGAAAATATATACCATGGGATGGTGTATTCACACACTGAAGTGCAACAACTGGCTGCTTAGCGTAGCTGCTGGTGATCACTGTTGATGTGCAAAACTGTATATAGCACTTTTATATTTAATTAAAAGAACAGTCAGCTCTATGCTAAGCATACAATTGAATATTTTATATTTGGTAACATATTGCATATTGCAAATTGAAGTCATTTTTGTAAAATAAAACTGGTAAACACTATTACAATTTCAAGTAATTACAATTGTAATATATAAAAAATGTATGGCAAAGCTGATGAAATAAAATGAATGGAAACATCATTTATTTGGATTGCATGTTAATTCATTATCACTATCGTTGTCTCTTTTCAATAAGCTTTCTGCATTCTGAATAAAAGTATTAATAAAAAGTAGTAAAAGTTATATATATATATATATATATAAATTGTGAAGATAATATGCAGTGGTCACTTTAAAGAAGAACGTTCATAATTAATGGTCATGTGACCACAATGTCGAGTCCTTGAGGTTCATTTTACCCAAAAATTTAGTCTCTGTCAGCATTTCTTCAAACCTATTTGAGTTTTCTTCCTTCTGTTGAACACAAAAAAAGTCATTTTTGAAGAATGCTGCACCATTGACTTCCATAGTCATATTTCCCTACTATGGAAGTCAATGGGTACCAAACAGCTTTTTTCAAAATATATCCTTTTGTGTTTAATGTAAAAAAGACACTCAAAGGTTTAAAACCACATGAAGGAGAGTAAATGGTGAGGTCATTTTCATTTTTGGCTGAAAAATCCCTTTAAAGCTAGTTATGTTTCTGACTAAACTATATATTCATACATTTCATATAAAGTTTAAATAAGCTTCATAGGTAGATCAGTCACTAACCCTGCCTTCTCGATGACATCATGCATATCCTCAGAGACAGACAACAATGATTGGTCAGGGAGCAACATGTAGTCTACCCTTTTTTTTCCCACAACACAACAAGAATTCAAAAGGCAAAAACTGCACACTATCTATCAAAAACAGAATATTGTGTAGACCGGAACTTTCCACCACACAGTATCCATCTACTATTCGCCCAGTTTTTCGCCCAGGTGATGCCAGATATGTGTCCTGCAGTATGGAGGATGGGCATCCATGCATGAAGGATGGTTTGAGCTTTGCTGACGTGATCTTCTGCCCCATGGATTGGATGCATGATTCTCTCTTCCCAGCTCAGCGCAAGCTTGCATGGTGAGCTGTCAAAGTTTATTACAGTCACACACTTTCACAATCAATAGAGCTCCATCCTGAGACGTACAGGGAGATGGAGGGATGGTGAGAGAGAAAGAGAAGTACACAGAAAAAGGACACATGGGGCTACGAGAGATATGAAGGGTATGTGGATGTGGTGATAATTTGTCCGTGCCCTTTTTCCAGCATGCATTAAACCGCTATGCAATCTAGTGTATAGAAAAGCCAAGTCAGCCAAACTGTCAGAGGTTCATACGGACATATTAATTAACCATTAAGAACAGCGTTCTAATGTGCTGCAGCCAAATCATGCGGTTGATGTTTAATCGAACTAGTGAGAGACTTCTTTTTTCATTTTAGATTACACCCAATGGCACAAACACGAGGATGAAATCTGCTCTGCATTTATGACAAAATAGTAAACTTTTGATGCCAAAAGGAGCAACAATCTTTCCACAAGCACTGGCAGAGAGACAATATTTCTAGCTTTATAAAGCATGAAAAAGTCCAAGGGTGTGGCGAAGCTTCCACACGCCTTCAGCTGGGGTTTTGTTTAGTTGATTCTTTTGGCAGATGACTGTGTCACTTATGAGACAGCAGGATTTGTGTGGCTATGAGGCAGATGGAGGGATTTAGAGCCGCTAGGAAAAGGAGCTGACAAAGCATGTTGAAGTCAAGCCCAGTCTAGACTGCAATCAACAAATCTTTGTGAAATTATAGCCTGCTAATTCTTTCACGCATGACATGAGATAGCCAATGAGGATGATGAACAGAGTAGATAAATATATGACTGAATATATTTGCATATTTATGTACTGATAAGAATATTTTGTATTATTCTAAACATCTTCAGTGTCAACTTTGACCAATTTAACATATTCTTGCTGAATCAAAGCATTAATGTTTATTACAAAACCTTTAAAAAAAATAGCAAATCATGGTTTCTCCACTAAATATGAATTTCTTAACTCTTCTGAAGATAAAACATTGGTATTGTTTAAAAATGAACAACCCCATGTCAAGTGAACACATGGCAGCTTTTTTGTTTTTTTATGCCAAATAAGTGGCAGCTTTTTATTTTAAATTAGGAAGGCATGTCATCAGTAGTTTGCAGAATAAAAACAAAAATGACATTTTATTGAAAACCACAACAATGAATCTTTAATCAAGAGAAACTGAAGCTTCTTGGAAGGTAATTGAAAATCTGTTAACAAAACATAAAAATAAGCATTTATCAGCCGATCGAGAAATGGCTGCTAATATTGTGCAAATCTTTTTATAAATAAAGACAGAATAGCATATATATAAATAGCAACTAATTTTTTTTTACTATATGTAATGTCTTCCTAGAATGTTTCTGTAAAGTTTTAGCTCAAAATATCCCACTGATCATTTATGATACCATGCTGTAAATGGCAAAAACACACGTTACATATGCGTCTCTTTAAATGCAATTGAGTTACACTCCTCCCCTTTTTCAGAAGAAGGTGGAGCCTTTACATCTTGTGCCTTATATACTCTGGCAACAACAAATAATCATCTGCATGTGTTATAAAGGTTTGTCAGTTTAAACTCCTGATATACAGTGTTCTGAGCACGCAGACACAAATCGCACACAGAAAGCTAACTGTTACATGCTGTCATCTGACATTTTCGAATCAACTGTCAAACATACAACGTTATGTCAAAAGTCTTCAAAATACCTGTGTTGAACAAAAGAAAGAAACTCATAAAGGTTTGATACAAGTTTTGGATGAACTATCCCTTCAAAGGCCTCATCCCTTGTTCAGAAATTATTTAAATTAAGAATATTATGGCGTTACTATGCTTTCTGGCATATATAATAACTCCCTTTGGAGAGAACTTAGTGCTTGAACCTTTTAAAAACCCTTTTATGCAACATTATAGACTTGATGTATTTAAATGTAATAAGCATCATTGGACCTTTTTAAAACATTATTTATATTATTATTATTTTTATTTATCTCAGATTTGTCTCTTATTAAGGGATCATTTGGTTTTCAAGAAGCTGAACAAACCCACACACTCCATACAGACTTTGGCATATACTGACATGTGTGTCTATAGGCCACAATTAATTATTTTTTCCTATTGGATCACTGCTCCCACATCATATGTCTGGTCAATTATTCAGCCAGAGACTAGTGTTTTTTTCTTGCACCTGGGACGTTGCAAGACGACCCAAATGCATCTGCATCAGCAGTCTGACAGTCCACATCTCATCACGCAGTGCAGCCCCCTGAACAAACCCCCTCTAATGTCCAAAAACAGATGCAAAGAACAGCATCTCAAAATTATTTTTGATTGTTAAATGATTGAAATAACATTATAGAATATAGACTATATAGTTTTATAGTATACTTGGGCAGTTCAACAAAAATATTACAGCAACTATGGCTGCACAATATATCAATTTAGAATTTGTGCATCCACAATAGTTATGATTTGTGAATATCTTTGTAAAATGATATAACCATAATAAAGCAATCGTTTATCATTTGGATGTTTTTAAGGTCAATTACTGTGTTTACATCCCAACTTTTTTCAGTTACACTAGAAAGAATAATGTGTGTAGCTTGAACAAAGATGAACTGTATTTAATGTAGACAGTGAAGACCATATTTCTATACACCTGATTACTGTTAGAATCTACTGTTAAAAAGCACCAAGTATGTATCTTTGTTGTATTGTATTTATCTATGCTTGTCATTTGTTTTACGCAGATACACCCTCCCTCCTTCCCCCCCCAAAAAAAATCCATTAAGTGAAACTGTTTTCATATTTTCATAACGCAATACATCAGATGTGTTGTCAGCTTCTGTTCAGCATTGCGCAGCCCTAATTATTACGCACTATGAACTGTTTTCAACATTTATAATCATATCAGCATATTAGATTGATTTTTGAAAATTGATATAGCACTGAAGACTGGAATACATAAAAGCAAAAAAAAATGGTTGACTACTAAATTAAATAATTAAGAAATATGACAAAAAAGGTTATCACTAAGAAAGTACCTGCAAAACCCTCTCAAAGGTGACATATTACTTCCTCAATGTATAATATGCACCCTTAAAGCACTAATTTGTAGACTTAGGACGTCTGACAGCACTAATGGAACTAATGTGTAAAGATGTATTTTGAGGGTGTGAAAAGAGCTGTGTCGTAGAAGATGAAGAATAGATATTTCTATTGCTCAATTTTGTAGAAGATGAGCAATAGAAATAGAATTGAAAAAGAGCAAATTCGATTTCTGAAAGCTCTTGAAGGCTAATGTTTCTACCTCCATAATCATTCAATGCACTTTCCCCATTAAAATCAATGGTTTCGTACCGTTCCCTGTAAAGACGTTAAAAGGTCTGAACGTGGTGTCCATCTGACATACAGCAGCTCAGGGTTGATAGTGAAGCGACTTGCAAAAAACACTCTCCGACTTTTGCAACAGCAGTGGCCTACATTCCAAAGCATCGTGCCAGGCCTGTTGCAAAATCAATACTCTTAACAAACACTCCGGCTCTTCCCAGTGGTATGAGAGCTCCGCTGCCTGCCAAACCTCTGTCAGACTCATATTTATGCGTTAAGATTGAATTCAGCATTTTCTTCGCTCTCTATTTTCTCTTTCTTTTCGTCCTGATGGATGAAAACTGTGGCTTTTGAGTGGTAGCAAAGCCAAACAACTCGGCCTGCGGTCCAGTCTTCACAAAAAAAAAAACAGTGAAGATCAGCCTGTCCACCCTTAAAATGTGGTTATTTAAGTGGCTATACACAAAACACTGCTATTCTGACACAAACCAGCTCATTTCAGGGAACATAAATGAATAAGAGCATACATTTATTGCATAAAAGAGCAGCCAACTAATATAGAGTCCAAGATATTGCATTCGCGACTCCTGCCGGGAGTGAAATCTGCGCAGAAAGATTTAGTATGCCAGAAGAATGACCTTTACTAGGTCCAAGTAAAAAAAATAACAGCTCAGTCACCATCCAGTGGCATACACCAACTTTAAATAATGCCAACAATCACTTGCTTGAAAATACATCAGGAACATGAAGTTCTGTTACAAGGACTGTACTATTTTTTAGATGGTTCAGAACGTTTCCAAGAAGCACTTTGATCCAGTTGCAATTATGGCAAATATCCACACATTTAGAGTATAATGACGCGCTTAATGATATGATGAAACGCAGATGTTATAACTACAACCGAGTTGCATGTAATGTAACTGAAGAAACAACCAATGTTTTTACTCATTCACATTTTGTCCAAGTACAAACCTACTATTGTAGGAATTTGTTCTGGGTTAAATACAAGTTATGGTCAAGAGAAAGCATTTGTGGCATTAAGTTGGCACAACTGCCCAGCTAACAAGGGAACGCTTTCAGAATTCTGGCTAATGTTCTGGCTAAGGTTCTCTCAAAGTTATGAAACATTCTTCCAGTAAAATGTTCTTATGTCCATAAATAAACAACATTACTTGTACTGTATATAATTCATGTTTTTTTCCTTCATGGGATGCATTATTTCAATATACTTCAAATGTTGCAAAGAAAAAAGTTTGAAATGTTTTTGAATGGTTTTTACAAACATTTCTTGATAAAATAAATAGTACATCAAAAGACTAACCATGAAATTAAATCAGACAACATGTAGATAATTTAATAAATAATAATAGAAATATATATTTAATGCAACATTATGCACTTAATGACGTTTTAAGTGCAAAAAGCATTATTGGACTCTTTAATATAAAATTATTAAATTATCTGTATTATATTAGTGCATTAAATGTGATTTGGTCACCAAAAAAGCTGAACAAACCTACACACCCCCCCACACACACACAGCCTATCTAGACTTTGGCATATTATTTTACTTGATTTGAATAAAAATGTATTGATTAATAAATATATATAAAAAAAACATTGCAGACACAAAAAAAGGTTACCATGTGATATTTTACACAGGCATCATGCTAACACATTTTTGAAACAGTGATTATTTTAATGTTAACCAAATGGGCCCTTTTGCTTTCATTAAAGATGCCTCGCTGTAAAGCAAATTTTTACTTTATACCAAAAAACTCCCACAAAATACATTCATAAAAACATTACGACACAAAGTGAGCTGAACTCTTAAACCAGAAATATTTATCTTCATTCTTGATCACTGTGGTCTGGATAATTAGACACAATAAAAAGCCAAATCGCAAAACCCTAAACAAATCCCAGCCTTTGAGACTCACCCATATGTATATCAAGGCAGAAGGGATCCATGAGGAACAGCCAGAGCTCATAGACGTGTGGTCTGAAAGATGAAGGGAGCTCCGCCAGCCAGCAGTGAACTCTTCTCTCCTCCTGACATGTACCTAAGACAAAACAAAAGGTTTCTTTTGAGGCTCCTCTTAGAAACACACGTCCATGAAGTACCTTTCTCTCCCCCCCTGCAAGCGGTCATTGAAAGAATAGACTGTCCCCTGCCGCCGATCAATCTGTTAAGAACTCTCCATTCTCTCTGAATTAGGAAATCCTGGCTTTCTTCCACTGGAAAGCTATCGAGAGTGAGCACTGCAGGATGGATTTCCAAAACAAGACTTTCTCATGCCAAGTGGCACCTCTGTGTACAATTGAATTCCACCAAGGTTTGTTTCTCTGTTTGTTTTAGATCCATGCAATTGAGCTGCACGTCTCTGGCTTGCGAGCTATGATTTCAAGAGCAGGAAATATGATTAAATCAGACATGCTTGTGCCATTTAAACCGCTTTTTAAGTACTAAGAAAACAAAATGTATCTCGAACTACAATGGTGTGAAGGGTTTGGGAGCAAATATGTATATATATTTAGCATATAAACACAAATGGGAACTGGATAGGTCGAAAATACCAATAAGAGACATATTTTAGTACTGTAATAAACTATATTTAAATGGTTAGTTTGACCCAAAATTATATTTTTGTCATAATTTACTCACCCTCCTGTTGTAACTCTCATAGAAATATAATAATCTTCAGAAAACAAAGAAAGATTCTTTTAATCATTCCATTGATGCATGTTCACCATGATGCATCAAAACGTCCATATGAAATTTGTTTACAACATTTCAACTGTAGATTTTGAGTGTCTTGGTTTTCACTAGAGGGACAGAAAGCCCTCAGATCTGATTAAAAATATCTTAATTTGTTACACATATTGTATTCTGTTATAGATATATATATATATAAAACAGGATACAATATGTATAACAAATTAAGATATTTCATATGTTATATCTGATATGAATTAAAGTCTTTTAAATTACATGAGGGTGAGTCAAGGATGACAAAATTATCTTTTTGGGGTTAACCAACATTTTAAATCAATGGCAATGAAAAATTGAAAAATATGAACAACTTAAATTTTGCTCTATTCATCAAAATTAGTATTTAAACATATATTAAACTGTAACAAGTAAATTGTAAAATAAAGTATAACCAGGCTTTTTTTGCTAATTTGGATATTATTAGTAAAACAAGACTTCAATAATCTGAAGTTTGCCTAATAAAGACCGCATATAGCACTAGTACTGTATTTATTTTAAAAAGGATAGATATATTCCAATAAAAACTTGAAAATGAAATAGCCAAATAGACACACAAATGACCAAAAAAAAATCAAGAGATTGAGAAGAAAATCAATTCCACGCAAGCCATGAATCCAGAAAAGCACTCAAAAATGGCCATAACGGAGTACATTTGCTGCATAATATTTCAGCCTCCAAATGAGGCAATTAACTAAATCGCCTTGTCTTGACAACGTAATAAGGCAAGTGGGAGGAATGGCACAGCAAAGATGCTTGCGGCCGGCTTGACCTGCTCCACTCACAAGAGCACCGACTGACCGCACTCACCAATGCAGACGACAAATGAGCCACTTTAATAACCAGAAATCATTCAGTTAGAGGGAAAAAAAGACACATTCAACGCTCTATCATCACTCAGCTGAGGAAAACCAGCATTTGTGCAAGTTATTCTATTATATAGCTTATCTTTAGTTCCAGAAGGAAAACTATAATCGCCTTGTACATAATTCACTTCTTTTGACAAATAGAATGCTATTATTTTGAACTTACTGTTTATCAAGCAATCCTAAAAGAAAATGTCAGGTTCAATTAAGAAAAATGCATCAAAAACATTTTCACATTGATAATACAAATAAATGATTTTAAGCTACAAAATAACATATCAGAATGAATGGGAAAATTCCTGATTTGATGAGTACTTTTCAAATATAAATATATTTATACTTGTATTTATACTGCAACCCATCACTAGGGA
>CAIGQW010052715.1:2160605-2183492 GCA_903798125.1 Danio choprae | reverse complement strand
CTAGTGTCTGGACTCTGCCACCTAAACATGAATTTACAAGACAGGAGTGGCAGAACCCTGACACATCCATGCTAAATCTGCTTAAATCTACTAAAAGTGAAGTGAAAGTGAAGTACGTCGCGTGACTTGCATTTTACGCACACACATAGTTGATTCTCTTTTAATATATTAATTCAGAAGCGGGTGCTTCCCTTTGTATGTTTTTCCAGTGAGTGCAGTTTAGTAAGGGCCGTGTGACGCCGAAGATGTTTGTTTTCTATTTTTAGATTTTTCTTTAGTTATTTAGAGGTGGGGAGGGATTCGTTAGCAGATGTTTAATTTGTTATTTTCTTTGATTTGGCACCGCTTATTTTCCTTTCCTCTATCAGGTTTGTTTCGATTGATTTGTAAATTTACTTTGGGTGATTAAATTATTATATTTATTTTTCTGTACCTTTATTGTAAATAAAGCGAACCACTTTTTGCCACGTCCGTTGTCTGTTTCGATCTATAGCAGCTAACGTCTCAGGGGAATTACTAAATATGGGTTGTCATAATTATGTTTAGCCATTTTCAATATGTTACAGGGTGTAACATATTACATATATACAATTTTGCAAATATATATATTTAAAAAATCCTGTTACTGTTGTCTTGCTGCCCATGAAGGTCCCTTGCTAGCTTCTGGATCAGAGCTAGCTTCAGTGATTACACCACAGCTGCAGCGTCCATTTTGAGCTCAGTTTGTGCCCATGAAGAAAAGTCAGATTAACACTAACAAATAGGTGTATGTTTTTCTCATTTACTGTGTATCTGGCATGCGAATGAAAGAACGTGTGTATGGGCAGCATGAGGACACTTTAGCCCCTGCTGAGAGCGTCCTGTCACTGCAGCATGGCTAGTTTAGCTCCGCTGGCAGAAAAGCCAATGAGACGAATGGACAGACCAGATCAAAGGCACCCCGGCTGTGGCACTGAAATCCACTTTACTGTAAGGCATTTCAGTAAAATAGGATTTATATTTTCCACAAGGCCCCGGTTTTCCCTTGCTCTCCTCCCACTGAAGAGAAAAAGAGGCGAAGACCAAACGCAGAATTGAAAGTGGACGAGCATCTGGGAGAGAGAGAACTAAAACTGCGCAAACACATTCTTTCACACATCATTTCTTGTAATTGATTAGAAATTCGTTCATCTGTTCTGTTTTCAATTTCACAGCAAATCTATGAGACAGCTGAACCAGTCTGAGCCATTATCATTTTCATTTTTCACTTTAATCACGCCGGCAACTGCAAACTCGAAGCGAAAAATGTCTGCAGAAGAATTTTCATATTTACTGTTGCTCCCAATCACAGGTGGAGATCATTTGTTACCAGTCATTGGTCTGTACAAATCACTTTGCACAATTGGAATGTCATATTTTTTTTGTATTAGAAACATACACAGGGGGTGGGATACACAGTGTGTGCGTCCAAAAGGACCAAAACCAATGGCCAGTGAAAATGTACTAGCTGTAAATATTTTGAAAACACTAAATATGTGTTTTTAGCTAACATTTGTTTAGGTATTTACAGTTCTTATACTACCTAAAAATAGACAATGCTTTTTAGAAACCTGTTAACATTAGTGAATAATTATAATATAATTTTAACTGTTATTATTTTTATAATTGTTTGAATATTTTTGCTCAGGTTCATGAAATATAAAAAAAAACATTTGACTATAATGGACTATATATCCACTACCAGTCAAAAGTGTGGGGTCAGTACGATTTTTACATGTTTTAAAATAAGCTTATCCTGCTCTCCAAGGCTGCATTTATTTCATCATAAATACAGTACAAATTGTAAAATTGTGAAATGTTATTGCACTATAAAATAACTGTTCAAAAGTAGTTTATAATTTAATTTAATAATTTGTTCCAGTGATTTTAAAGATGAGTTTTCAGCTTCATTACTCCAGTCTTCAGTCACATGATCCTTCAGAAATCACTCTAATATTAATTATTATTATTATTATTATTATTATTATTATTATTATTATCAATGGTAATTGTCAGTGTTCTGTTATTGTGTTCCATGTGCTTCCCGTCATGTGATTCCTTTGTTCTGTTTTCCTGCTGTTTTCAATGTTTATTAATCTCACCTGTGTTCACCCCTGTGTTCTATTAGTTTACTCATTATCCCTGTTTATTTATACCCTTCTGTTTGTGTCCTTCGTTGTCCGGTATTGTATTGTTTACACGTCGATGTCCTGTCTACGTGTCCTGTCTCATCCAATGCCTGTATTTCGTAAGTGTTTGTTAATAAATTCGTGTTCGTTCAAATCCCGTGTTCCTGTGCCATCATGTCCCGCATCGAGCGTGTAATAGTAATAAAAGCAATAATGACTGGAATAATAATTTCATTTGAAACTACATACAATAAGTGTCACGGCCACACACACAAAGGAGAGAAGGCAGGGATTACGTTGTGAGTATTTATTGTGGAGCATGCACAAACAGTGGGTAAACAAGTGAGCGGTGCAACGGGTTGAGGGCTTTCTCACACACTAGTGTAAGACGCAAGTTCACGTTCATTGCAATCACCAACGTAACAAAAGTGACTTCCCTTAATCAGTAGTTTGCATCCACAGGTACGTAAAGCAAGCCTCAAAGGAGCACAGGAGAGATCGGAGCAATAGAGAGAAGATTCAAGAAGCGGAGAAAATCCAACGTTGATTCCAGCCGGTGAGTAACTGAATGAGCTGAGTATTTATAGGGAGTGGGTGATTGTAGGTACAGGTGTGGGTGATTAGAACTCTGGTGATTGTTCACGGGTGTGGTGGATGGTGACTGTGTGTAGTGACTGGAACTGAGGGAACATGCGGAGGGTGTGACATTCGACCGCCGGGAGTCAAGAATTTCTTGGACCCGATAGATGCGATCTCCGAGGATCTCAGGTTGTTCTGGAGGGGGATGCAGTTCCGGTTCTGTGGATGGAGGAGAAACTGGGTTAGAGTGAGGTTTGAGCAGGGCTACGTGGAAGGTGGAGGAGATTTTATAATGTGGAGGTAAGTTGAGACAGTTAGTGACTGGATTTATCTGGGAATGAATGGTGAATGGCCCTATGTAGCGGGGACTCAGCTTTCTGCAGGGCAGACAGAGGCAAATATAAAGCCATACCTTATCTCCCGGATGGTAAATAGGATTAGGTAACCATTGGCGGTTTGTGGCCTCGGTATGCCTCCGCACTACCCGCTGGAGATGGACGTGCGCTGAGTCCCACACCCTCTCGCTCTCCTGGAACGAGTGATCTACCGCTGGTACCTCAGAGGACTCACCGGTCCAGGGGAACAGTGATGGTTTGTATCCTAGAACACACTGAAAAGGGGTTAGTCCGGTGGAGGTTTGTCGGAGGGAGTTCTGGGCATATTCGGCCCACGGTAGATACTGGCTCCAGGTGTTCTGGTGTTGAGCACAGTATGTCCGTAGGTACCGGGAGATTTCTTGAATCTTGCGTTCGGTCTGGCCGTTGGTTTGAGGGTGGTATTCAGAGGAGAGGCTGATGGTAGTACCCAGGAGTCGAAAAGAAGGCCCACCAGGCCCTGGAGATGAACTGTGGTCCTCTGTCGGACACAATGTCTTCAGGGAGTCCATAATTACGAAATATGTTGTGGAAGAGTGCTTTGGCCATTTCGAGAGCTGTGGGAAGACTTTTGAGAGGGATTAGTTTGCAGGCTTTAGAAAAGCGATCAACCACAACAAGAACTGTAGTGTAACATTTTGAGGGAGGTAAGTCTGTGACAAAGTCCACTCCGAGGTGTGTCCAGGGCTGGCAGGAATAGGTAATGGTTGCAATTTACCTTCAGGCAGTCGGCGAGGAGTGGTGGTGATGGCACAGACCGAACACCCCCGGACATACTGGGAAATGTCCTTGGCCATTTTCGGCCACCAATACTTGTTTTGAAGGAGCGAGGGGGTTCGCCTGCTGCCAGGGTGTCCTGAGCCAAGGGACGTGTGCTCTATATCCAGGAGAGAGACGGTAAATCGTAGGCTTGTAGGTGAGGCCCTGGGGAAGTTCAGGCGGTGCTGGCTCCTCGAGTGTGGTGGCACGGATCTCTTCATCCACTTGCTGTAGTATCGAAAGATATCAAAGATCGAAGGGAGTGGAATGATTTCCGCCACTCCTCGAGGGCAAGTTTGATGGCCAGCAGTTCACGGTCACCGATCCCATAATTCTGCACCACTAGACTTAACTTTCTTGAATAGTACGCACACGGATGGAGAGCTCGGGATTCACTAGACCATTGGGAGAGGATGGCACCAACTCCCACATCTGCCGCATGGATTTCCACTACAAAGGGTCATGTAGGATTGGGGTGTTTCAGGATGGGTGCCGAGGTGAACTTCTTTTTGAGCATGTGAAAGGCTTGACGAGCATCGAAGTTCCAGGAGTGGGTTCGTCGTCCGCCTTTAAGGAGGGAGGTTAAAGAGGCAGAGAGGAGACTATAATTCTTAATAAATCTGCGGTAAAAGTTAGTGAAACCAAGGAACCTTTGTAGTTCCTTGACCGTCTGGGGTTCTTCCCACTTGGCCACGGCATCCACTATACCGGTCTCTATTCGGACCCCTTCAGCCGAGATCACGTACGCCAACTTATCCAGTATATGTTTTACACAGCGGATGCCCTTCCACCTGCAACCCATCACTGGGAAACATCCATACACACTCATTCACACTCATACACTATGGACAATTTAGCTTACCCAATTCACCTGTACCACATGTCTTTGAAACCAGAGCACCCAGAGGAAACCCACGCGAACACAGGGAGAACATACAAACTCCACACAGAAACGCCAACTGACCCAGCTAGGGCTTGAACCAGTGACCTTTTTGCTGTGAGGCGATTGTGCTACCCACTGCGCCACCGTGCTGCCCGGTCTGTCATGTTATGGGAGTAAATTAGGATATCGTCGATATAGACGATGGTGAAATGGTGGAGGGGGTCCTGGAAGATTTCGTTCATGAAGTTTTGGAAGATTGAGGGACTGTTCGCTAGGCCATAGGGCATCACCTGGTACTAATAGTGGCCAGTAGGGGTGATAAAGACAGTTTTCCACTCGTCACCTTCTCGGATACGGATCAAATTATTAGCGCTGCAAAGGTCCAGTTTGCTAAACACCCATGGTTCACGAAGCTCTTCTAAGGCGGCTGGTACAAGTGGTAGTGGATAGGCGAACTTCACCATGCCGTCATTTAGCACTCGGTAATCTATGCACGGCCGATGTTCTCCATCCTTCTTGAAAATGAAAAAGAAACTAGATGTGGCAGGTGACATGGAGGGTCTGAATAACCCCTGGCATAGAGCTTCCTGGATGTATTCTTTCATGGCCTCATGCTCAGGATGGGAAAGTGGGTAGATCCTTCCGTGCGGTAATTTGGCATTTGGCAGCACGTCGATACTACAGTCGCAGAGCCGGTGAGGGGGTAGGCTTGTTCTTTACTGAACACATAGAGGAAGGAGTGATAGGTCATCGAGATGATGATTGAGGAGTCGGTGGCCGGGCTTTCAATGGTGGTGGTGTGGATGGAGAGAGACTTTTGGGTAGGTGTGGAATTGGTTATAGAGGGTTGGTGAACGTGGCTGTTAGACGTTGCGCTCCATGCTAGGATTTCCCCTGTGCTCCAGTTGATGGTGTGTTGATGTTGCACAAGCCAGGGTCTACCCAGGATAACATCAACGTTTGCCCGTGGGAGGACCAGCAGAATGAGTTTTTCTGTATGGGTCGGAGTAGTGAGAAGAGTAACCTCTGTGGTCCTTCGGGATATTTTGCCATCGCCCAATGGTGAGTTCTGGATGGTGGTAATCTGATACCGGGTTTCGCTGTTTACAGTGGGTATGTGATGCTTGGTGATGAAATGGGAAGAAATAAAATTTCCTGCCGCTCCAGAGTCCACCAGGACATATGGGGAGAGTGCAAGAATTAATAGTTAATGAAGCTTTGATATGGGGTATGTTGGAAACGGTTGGTGTAAGAGAGAATGCACTCACCATTGAACGAGGCAAACGAACGGGACATTTCGGAGATGAGGTGGAAGGCTTCTCCACAATAAAGGCATAGTCGGTTCCGGATCCGTCGTTGACGTTCCGAAGCTTCGAGACGGTAGGAATCTGTGTTCATCGGTTCGTCAACGATTGGAGGAGGTGAAGGAGTTCTGTAAGGGGATATATTGGCAGCGGATAAGGAGGTGGAGCAGGCAGAAAGATGTTTGGAAACATTTGTGGCCTTTTTTAATAAAAGTCTCAAGATTTGCGCTGTCATCGTAAATAACCATTTGCTTGCGGATTTGAGGCTTTAGTCCTTTGCGGTAGGCCACTAGGAGCGCAACTTGATTCCAACCGCTGCTGGGGGCGAGTGCTCTGAAGCATAAAGTGTAATCGTGGATGGTGGTGTCACCTTGACTGAGTGTGATTAATTCATCATGTACTGAAAGGGGGATAAGCGCCACACCTCTTTAAAGTGGCTGACGAAGGCTTGATGAGATGATTTCGCTGGGCTGTTGGTATTCCAGAGTGCGTTCACCCACTGGAGTGCTTTTCCTGTGAGGAGAGAAATCATGAAGGCTATTTCCGAAACTTCATTTGGGAATTGTTGAGCATTTGCCTCTATGTAGAGGGAGCATTGCAGGAGGAAATCAGTGCAGATGCTGGTTTCACCGAAGTAGCTCATCGTACGAGAGAGACGTATTTGAGATCGAAGGGGTTTTTGTCTATGCTTTTACACTACTGGTCAACGGTTTGGAACATTCATATTTTAGCTCACCTATGGCTGCATTTATTCAATTAAAAATAAAATTTTAAAAGTAATGAAAACAAAGTAATATTGAGAATTTTTTTTTGCATCATTACTTCAGTCTTAAATGCCACAAGCCTTCAGAAATCATCCAAAAAATAGTTATGTTTCTAAACTTCATATAAATTTGTATTTATTAATTGTATTATTTTAGAAAAGTTTTTTCATAATTTATTGGTATATTTATGTTTTTTAAATAAAGAGCCAAATATATTGTTAAACTAGTTTTTACTCACACCTTGAGCTTGCAGACGCTTAATTTTGGCTGAAGGCTGTTTCTAAACCTTCTCCCCACCTTGTGAAAATCACTTTGCTTGAGACTGATTGCACTACCTTGCACTGCCATGACACCTCAAACTTATCTCCCATTGGCTGAGTAACTCATCTCAAAGTGACAGATGTTTCAGACTCAAGGACGGACTTCTGATGACAGCCAAAACACACCCACCTCCTCTGTCCCACTCGGACACATCAGATTCACAGTATGAGCGATGTGGACAGCGGTGCATTGAATTTACAAAATAGCACTTAAAGGCTGCTGTGTGCAGTGACGCACCTTGAGTGGGCTATTCATCATGCCTGATATTGACAGCAAAGCCATATCTTTATCACTCATCTCCACACCGACAGCTGCCCTCGAGTCCTTGATTACCTACAGCAAACACAAAACCTCAATTTATTTCTTTAAAGCCGGAGACAATATCTCAAATGCACTTCCCAAGAGTTATTGATAACTCTTATTAGTTATTATTAGTCTTATTAGTAATCTTATTATAAGTTATTGATAAGTTATTGATAACGCATTCAAGTGCAAGTATCAATGGTAACATTAAAAAATACCTTTAAACAAATGGTTCTGTCATTTTTAGCACTGAAAAAAATGTTAGCTGTTCACCAAAAACCTTTAAATAATAAACTTTTCAATGTAATAATTTGATCAAATAAATGCAATAACAACATCTCTTAAAAACATTTTTTACTGACACCAGCCTTTTGAATAGTGGTGTATTTTTGTGTCATTAACATATTAAAGAATATAAAAGCAAAGCAAGAAAGCAAAGAAGAAAAGAAAAGCCAGAAGTTCTTTGTGGATGGTGGTAGTTTTATTAGGACAGTTAATCCTGAATAGCGTTCTATTGCTTATCTTGCCATCTTAAATTCGAGACTGCCAAAAAGCAGCATGTCTTTTCTCAACATCATGACTTTTATTAGAGTCATGGGCTATTTGCTGCTTAGTCACAGTTTATTAAATGCAAGAAACAAAAGTATCCTGCAAAGAAAATGTACTGTCTGAAAAGGCAATAACAAGGCTTATTCAATTGTAGTAGTTTTAATCACTGATGACTTAAAGAAAACTGTAAAAAATTTTATAAATGTTTGCATCTGTGATTTTAGGTCTGATAAATGAATAATGCCTAAATGGAATATTAAAGAGCAAAATGCAACCTTTCTATCTTTCCGCTATATTGAAAAAAAGGACCTTTGAGGCCATGTAATCCATTTGCTTAGGTCCTGATCTAACCTCAGCTGTGAAGCGATCTTTGCACTTTCTCTCTGATGCCATGGGTAATAGATGTCTAGAGTCTTTTTTGTAAAACTTTAACAGCTGACAAAGTGCAGTTAATCTTTCATTTCCCTTCGAGGCACATCACCGACAGTCTATTGGACGTCAGCTTTAGAAAAGATATAATGAGATACAAATGAGCCTCTGGACACTCTCCTTTCTTGCTCTGCAGGTGTCTTGTTTGAAGGCCAAAGACTGACACATGGATATGCAGACAAAGTATTAACAAAAAATCAAGAAAACATTCTACGAGAATGGATTGCAGTTGACTGTATAATATAATGACATGCTCATGTTCAATAATGTGGAAATTAAACAATACATTGAGTCTTTATTTGTGATAAATTTGTGATTTATTTGTCTTTATTTATAGTCTTTAATACTAAGTCTTTATTTGTGATATCCATTCTGTGCTTTGCAATTGATACAGTTCCTTTCATTAAAATATAAATCCATAAAAGATATATAAACAATGGAAAACGAGCTGTTTGTGCGGCAGTCATCCATTAGGGGCTGCTACTTTACTTTTGTGTTTGTTTAATTTTCTATTTAAGTTTAAATATTCGCTGGTTCATGCCTCTATTTTACCTAGACTATGCACTATTACAGACAGATTTATAGATGGATAGATAAAATCAATGAAGAAAAAAACTATTTAATTGTATATACTGTAAACAGATAGATAGATTGAGAATGAACAGTATAGACAGACAGACAGACATAAAACTGACAGACAGACAGACAGATAGACATACAGACATAAAACTGACAGACAGACAGACAACATTATTTAATATGAACCAGTAGTCATTAGGCCTCGTTTTCAGCATTCAAATACTTTTCCATATGGTTTTAAATTTAATAAAATAAAAAGGCATCTGCACATGGCACTCATTTCATTTTATAGGAATTCCTTCACAGGTTTTTGAGTTTAGAAATCTCTTAAAGCTATATATCATGACACAATTCTCTGCTGTTTATTATGTGGTTGTATATTAGCAGAATTACACAAAATGATGGAAAGCAACATGACTCATGTTCTCAAATTCCCACCCTTTGTCATGAGCGATTGAGCTTTTGCTCCCTGACGGAAAACTGCAGTGTGGATGGGGATGGCGGTCTGAATTACAGGTTTCTTTTGTGAACAAGTTTTAAACCCCTCTGTTTTAAATGACAGCACTGAAAACCCATCTGTCACTGAGCAGATTTCCATTGTGTGAAATTACTGCTCTGATTTTTTTTTCTGCTCTGATTTTTTGCTCTGATTCAAACCTTCAGAGGTGAGCAGCTCTGCGAACGCTGAACAAATCAAGCACTTCGAGTCCTCGGGCCCTCCGAGGCTCCCTGAGAGCAGGAGTCTGAATCAATTTGAAGAGGAGAACAGCGGACCCACATAACTACTTCTTCATTTTTATTTTGTATGAAAAGGGAGAGGATTTCACTGCTGAGAAAAGGGGAAATGAGAAAGGCGTGATTTAGAATAATGAGATGCTGAAATATGGGGAGAATTGTGGGAGGAATTAAATATGAAGTGTAAAAAGAGATTCTTAAAAACGAGAAAGTGTGAGTGGGTACACAAAAAGAATGAGAAAGTGCTTTTAAAAAAAATTAAGAAGGGGAGAGAAATGAGGGAGAGGGGCCCCAGACAGGCTGGAGCAGGCCAGCGCAGGAAAGGCTGTTTTTGCTGAAAGGGAGGAGAGAACTTGCCAAGAATAACCTTCTTTGCTGTCATGCAGCCATTCAAGAGCGGCACAGGGAGCGAGAGAGTGGAGAAAGAGGGAGAGAAATGCCTTAGGAGCTTAAAGAAAAAAAAAATCACATGGGTGCCAGCACTCTCTCTTTTTCTTATTTCTTCCCCATCCCTTATTGATTTACCCACCCATTTCCATCTTTTCACACTCTGCAGTGTCATCAGACCAAAAACGAAAGAAGAGAGAGAATCTGTCTGTACAAGCACTAATCATTTCAGATTATCTCAGTGGCATCTACAGAAAAAAGCATGCCAGGGGAATATTAAAAACGTGAGAAGTTTGTTGAAAGTTCAGTTTAAAACTTTTTCAAATTGTCATCACAAAAGAAAAAATGCTGAAGAATATAATAGCCATTCTTTTCTATATAATCAAAATAAAAAGTTTTCACACTCAAAGACTTAATAAAAAATGAAAACGACATTTCTGTCACCATTTTATCAAGCCCAAGTGGTTCCAGACCCATTTTCTGTTATTAAAATACTGTAAACCATCCTCCATTAACATCTTCAGTAGGAATAAAAACTATATATGGAAGTCAATGCTGCTGGTTCCATACAGATATTTCAAAATATCCTCCATGTGAAAATATAAATGTGATATACATACTAAATTTTATTCACTGATCTCATATTTCTGATTAAAATCACATCACACAGTCTAGCCAAAAAGGTTTAAGCCTTAAATTGGATCCCAAAATACTGTATATAGTCAGAACTCCACACACATCACATAATACTCTCAGTTGCAAAATGAATGATGTCTATATTTGTTTAAAGGCAGCTTAAAATTCCTCTTTTGAGTTCCTATTTAACTATAACTCAGCTCAAATTATTTGAAAGGGATAGTACTCACTATTTACTCACCCTCAAGTGGATCTTTGAGTTTCCTTTTCTGTTGAAGACAAAAGAAAATATTTAGAAAAATATTTTACACCTGCAATGACTTTCAAACAAATACAATGGACTGTTTAACTGAAAATTAAACACATACAGGTTTGTTAGATAGTGAAGGGTAAATAAATGACGACAGATTTTTTTGGGGTGAACTATACCTTTAAGTCTGGTATTCACCAATACCTAAAGCACCAGCCAATTCTTCAACCAATCACAATCCAATACTCAAACTGTCCATTTTAAATTCATTTTATTTTTCCCCCAATAAAGCTGCACCATTTTCTCTTTAATACTACCATATTTCAGCTCACTGTGATTCCACCATTTGAAATATTTGCCTGTTGATTAAATACACTACGCAATATAATGTCAGTTTTGTTAGGCTTATCTCTAGTCAGCCCTCATTTCACAATTTAGACAGCATGCTGTGAATTATTCTCAAAGGGAAGCAAACAGCTGGTGTGAAACATCCGCACAGAACAGACCAGATCAAAAGAGCTGATGGAGAGAGAGAGAAAGAAAGAGAGATGTCAAGGAGAGACAGAGAGACTGAGCAAATCCCACAGGCCTTTAACGCAACACAGCAACACAACACGTCTGCCTTCTAAATCAGCACCTCTCACTCTCGTTGCTCCATCCACTGGCAGCCTTTGAAGAAGTTACTTTGTCATTCATTTCCCCGACATCCAGCATGCTGCTTCTTCAGCTCTCTAAATGTTTGATTTTTATTCACCGAGCTGCAGAAGTGACATTCACCTCAGACAGGTTTGGAGGTCCTTTGAGAAACACGCTGCATTTGAGACCCCAGAGCGGGACGGAGAGAATAATTACAAATCTCTGCACAAAACACATGTCTGTTCTGTAGATCTCCATGACGTTAGGGGGGAAATCATCCAAATGTGATGTTGTTTTGATTGGATAATGAGGGTTTGAGTTGACAATTGGTAAATTAAATGATGATTGAGAGTTCAGATGCTAAAACCTCTAAGTGCCATCTGAAAGTTTCTTCTAAAGTGAGTATTTTTCTTAGCCTCCTATGTTTGTTTATGGTCAGCTATTTCCCTTTAAAGGCAATGAAAATAATCTGTCCTTTGCAAAAAAAAAATTTTAATTACTGAATATGCACACAGGAGCCTGAAAATTTGCTAATTTTAGAAAGACTCAGTACTTTGAGGTTTTTGCATCTGGACTCTTCAAATCTAGAATGAAAAAAAAGATGATCAATAAGTTAGGACAACTTATGTTTTTGTACATTTTTAATTAAAAGGTATTAAAAAGGTTAGCCATGTTTCAACTTTTAAATATTATACAAGCTGTTTTAGGTCAGGGGCGACGCGGTGGCGCAGTGGGTAGCACAATCGCCTCACAGCAAGAAGGTCACTGGTTCAAGCCTCGGCTGGGTCAGTTGGCATTTCTGTGTAGAGTTTGCATGTTCTCCCCGTGTTCGCGTGGGTTTCCTCCGGGTGCTCTGGTTTCCCTCATAAGTCCAAAGACTGCAGTATAGGTGAATTGGGTAAGCTAAAAATTGTCCATAGTGTATGTGTGTGAATGAGTGTGTATGGATGTTTCCCAGTGATGGGTTGCAGCTGGAAGGGAATAAGTTGGTGATTCTTTCCGCTGTGGCGACCCCAGATTAATAAAGGGACTAAGCCGAAAAGAAAATGAATGAATGTTTTAGGTCAAGCAATTTAATGTAATGCATTGTTTCCCCTACTATTGTATTGGGGACCCATCATCCCCTCAATGGCACCCTCCGCCCCCCTTGAAACTACATTTCATATTTTCTATATATAGCACCAGGTCACAACAGAAATCAAATGATAAATCAAGTTCTTTTCTACAGAACAGGTATATTCTTGGTTCTTTTACTAAACAAACAAAAGAGCCTCATGTTATTCATCTTATTTACATAATAGCATGTTATTTCTGTCTGATCTCTGTATATCGCGTAATTTCTTTCCGATGCATGCACTCACACAATTTAGCAGAACACTCCCACCAGCAGAGAGAGAAAGCTCATCGTAAAATATGTTGCGTCATCCAGATGGAAATCAGCTGAGCCAGGCAAAAGTTATGCTGGGTTCACACCAAACACAGAATTAATTATTCGCACAAGTAAAATCAAAGCAAATGCACAAATAAAGGCAAATTATCATTATTAGTAGTTTCCATAAAAGCATATAACACTAGTACAGACTAGACTGCATAGGATGTATTGCTCTAAATTTATCAAATAAACTGTATTTAAAAGACATGTGTCGTAAAATATTGATGCAAATACTGAGAAAATATGCCATAAAATTTGTCATTTAGATCCACCCCCTCCTCCTCTGACCCCCCCCCCCTCCCTAAACCAAGGGTAAACACTGTAATGCAAGTTAAAATTCAACTTTAACACAAATGTAACACAACCACAAATGTTAAAAACCAACTGCCATTGACATCCATAGTATTTTTGTTTCTACTATGGATGTCAATGGCTGCTGGTTTCCAACATTCCAACATGAACTGAAAAAAAAGGGTTTGTAACCAACTGAGGGTACGTAATTGGAGTAAATTTTCATTTTTGACTCACCTATCCCTTTTTAATTCTTCATTTTTAAAATGTTAATTTATAAAGCATCTTATTGCAACTTTAGTGATTTTATTTATTCGTGTTCATTTCAATTTATCATTTCAATCGAGTTCATTTTATTTTAAGTGCCTCTAGTCTTCCAAAAAAGTGGCCCAGAAAGGATGTGTGGAAAAAAAAACGTTCTGCCAGTTTCAAAGAGCTCCAAAAACGTCACTGACTACTTTAAATGTATCTGCTTTTTCTCAGCTGTCAGCCCAAATATATTGTGGCTAAAATCCTTTTATGTAAAAAGCTACTTTATACAGGTTTCTCAATTTTATCAATAATTACGAGTGCATTACCAAAAGGATTTTTAATACAGGTAAAATACTTTCTTCTTACCCAAGCCCAATGAGAAGAGTCATCTGTGGTTTATTTGAGCATTACATCCAGTCCAGCACTGCATTAAGGAATGTCCAAAACAACACTACTGTATATAAGTACATATATACAAAGCAATTAGAGACGCAATGTATAAACATAGTAATGTAGGGATAGTACATTTCAAAATTGGATCTTGGTTAACTTTGAATCATGGTTAGAAAGCAATGAAATTCTAAAATCTAGCAAAACAATCTGTTGTTGTTTTCACTGCATAATGCAAATTTGACAGAATTAAAATAAATGGTCAATTTGGAATATAAAAATAAATAAATAGGTAATAAATACCTAAACATTTATAATTCTACTCATTCTAAAAATAAAAGTAAAATTATCAACATGTTAAAAAACTTATTAAAATTAAATATTTAAATCCATTTAATTAACTTTTACAAATATGCTGCCAAAATAAACCATTAATAACTTTATAAATACTTGTAAATACAACAGTAGAACTCAAAATATACTCTAAAACATTTTTAGATCACAATTGTATGTAAAAGTTTTAAAACCTCCATGAAAGACAAAGGAATATTCCGTTGTCACAACACAATGCATGAAGTACATTTTTTCATAAAGAAAATAAACATTCATTTATTAATTTTCCTTCGCTTAGTTCCTTGTTTATAAGGGGTCACCACAGCAGAATGAACCGCCAACTATTCCAGCATATGTTTTACGCAGCGGATGCCCATCCAGCCTTAACCCAGTACTGGGAAACACCCATACAGCAAATTCACCTATAGCACGTCTATGGATTGTGGGGGAAACCGGAGCACCCAGAGGAAACCCACACAACACAGGGAAAACATGCAACACAGCCGGGACTCGAACCAGCAACCTTCTTGCTGTAAGGTGACAGCGCTACCCACTGCGCCAACCAAAAATAAACATTTTCAAATAAAAAATAATTATCATTTAAAATGTTCAATGGTTGACACTGTCTCTTTCTTACATAGTTACTTTCAATGACATAAAACAACTAAAATGAGCTCTGACCTATGTATATAGAGTATAATGAAATTGTCAAAAAGGTCAAATATGGTACATTATTTTCTCAAAATAAAGTGAATATATGAAGATAAATATAAAATAAATATAAATATAAAAATAAATAAATAAAGTTATGACCATTCTCACAGAATTGACACACTATACCTTTAAGTCCTGTATCAGTTGCACTGAACTCCAAATTAAACAACTACTGAGTTCATTCTCAGAAACTGGGGACATCTCTCCATTTGAAATAAGAGCTGGAGAGACACTGTCACATACCTAATCTTTGTGCAGGAACACAGACTCCTTATGGTGCTGTCACCCACCTGCTGAGAGAAAAAGAGATAAAGAGAGGAGTTAGAGAGACCTTGTTGATGCAGAAAACACTATGAAATTGAAGCACATCAGCATCTATTATTCCATGTTACATATTTAGCAAAGCCTTTTGTGCTAATCATCTCCACCCTCATCTACTCAAACCTGCACCCGGATGACCTTCCCATCTGCCCACAACAAAATCAGTTCATCTCAAGAGTACAGTACATACAACCTGCACATTTTCCCTGGAATGCTTGTTAATGGAAGAATTTTAGGGTTTAAATCCAGATCAGCTACTTGAAGAATTTTACAGAAGACTGTTACACTTGTAGTTTGTCACCCTCTACTCTGTTTTTTTTACAAATTATTTTAGATTTGATTTAATGTAAAATGTATAGGAGAAAGAAAAGAAAATCTGTTTATTTATTTATTTATTTTACCTTGGATGCATGTAAACCTACAATAGGACAATTAAAAATAGGAACATGTTAACAAAAAAGTTTGTGGTTCATACAGTTTTGTAGTATAAAAAATACTGAACATGGTGGCTTGTTTGTTCATATGTATCATTTGTGAGCAGTCTGCTGTTAAATAAAGAGAATAAGAGAGATGGAAGAAAAGAGTAAGAGGGTTTCAACAATGTACAAAAGAAAAGTTCATTAAGAAAATGTTTGATAAATCCTAAAGTTTTTCTAAAAGGTTTAATCTTATTTGTTAAATGTTATCACTGAATCAATAATGGCTTTTGAGATTGATCACAGCTTTGGAAATATCTTCTTAGAATACAAAGTGTTATTGGTCAGTAAAAAAGCAATTAGGAAATGGCTGGATTAGAATCATCCTACCAACGAAGAGTGGATAGTGATTGTAAAAGATATACTGTATTTGATATGGAGAAAATGACCTTTTCTCTTAGACACACTGTGGATTAATTTGATAAGAATTGGTCAAAATGGTTGCATACAGGTAATGGATAATGGATAGTGTATACAGTAAGAGTGTTTAGCAATGAGTATGTTTCTTGTTTCCCATTTCCCAGCATTTTGGACTTATATCTGCTGTACCATATATACCCCTTTTTAATTATATACATTTATTTATTTTTTGGTGCTAGTCCTATTCATTATACTTCGTTCCCACGTTTATTTCTAAAGGAGAGAGGGCCAATAGGATTGTAAGCCCTATGAAGCATGTAACTGTATAACTATCATAAAACAACATAATTGTGTGAGAATGATGTAAACACTGTATGTGACGTCTCTGGTGATCTGTTTGTGTTATTCTTTATTAATTTATTTTATTTTCTTTGACTTTACCTTTTTATGTATTTGAAGGGAAAAATCTCAAATTTGTGCTTCTTAAATTTGAATAGTGCATGCCGTTTTCTCAGCAAAGACTATAATGTTATTTGTGTAAGTAAAAATCAGAATTGACTTAACGTAGCAGGATCTGCTCTCTCATGCATGTACATACAAAAGCATGACGCAAGCACTCTCTCTGATGTGCCTGACTTCTTGATGGCTTTTGGCACTCGTGTAGAAAACTTGCAGAACTGTAAATTACAGCTGCAATTTCAGAGTAAAACATTTGGCCTCTCTCAGAAGCAGATCAGTGTTACACTGGTCAGATGCAGTCAATATACAATGAGGTCCATAAGTCTGAGACGAGACCAAATTGGGATCCTAAACCTAATTTAAAGACATAGTTCACGCAAAACTGAAAGTTCTGACATAATTTACTCAACATTAACTTGTCACAAACCTGTTTGAGTGTCTTGTTTCTGTTTTTTTTTTCCTTTTCTTTTTTTTATCAAATATTCTGACAAACACATTCAAAATGTTGGAGCTGGTAATACTTTTTAAATGCTTTTGAAAGAAGTCCGAGGACGGCACGGTGGTTAGTGGGGTGTCAAAATTAATTGTTTCTTCGGTGCACCGCGATGCAGACGTGGACAATTCGGTATCGTTTCAGTAATAATCATAACCGGTTATTGTGTACTGACCTGACATCATCTCATATGCGCTATGTCGGGGTAACGAGTTTTCTCCTCTGCGTCTATCATGCTGTGATCACCGCTGCCGTTTATCAGTGTCACTCATCGATGAACAGCGCCAGAGATTAGAGCCAATCGCAGCCCTTTCTGTTGATCGCGTGACCAGTCATAGGGGTGAAAGAAAACTCGCTAGACAAGGCTCAAAAAGCGAGCGGGATATTTACATTTGTTTATTAGCTATAAATGCTCCATGTTGTTCTGTGCATGTACTTGAATTTTTAAAGGTACAGTTTATATATCTTACTGTTTGTATTAAATGACAAATTTGTATTACAAATAGTATATAAATATATTTATAAATTGAAATACAATAGTTGCTGTGCTGTGAAGAAAATTTGAAACAGTGTATGGAAAGCATCGTCAATGCACTGTGATGCACCGAGATATCGAATTGAACCGAATCGATGGCATGATAATCGTAACCAAACCGTTAAACCAGTGTAGGTTCACACCTCTAGTGGTTAGCACTGTCACCTCACAGCAAGAAGGTCGCTGGTTCAAGTACATTACTGTGTGGAGTTTGCATGTTTTCCCCGTGTTCGCGTGAGTTTTCTGCGGGTGCTCCAGTTTCCCCCGTAGCAATCCCAAAATAGCAAAAAACATTTTCATAATAGCAAATCATGTCAAGGAATATGTTTTTACCACTTATGAAACACAAATATGAACACAGCATTCGATAGGTGGTGCCGCTTGAGGATTTGAGTAAGAGAATCCAAATTAGCCACATTTAACCTTTAGGCTGTCCTTCACCAGTGTACCAATATTACACTTTATTATAAAACAGTTTAATTCAGAGCTATTCAAGAGCAACAAAAGAAGACGAAAGTTAACGTTTGTCAATACCAAACACTAACAGTGTGAACATAGCCAAAGACATTCTGAAATATTTATTTCTATATAACTTGGAAAAACATTAGAAAAACACTTGAACCAAATTTCTCTGTTGTATCGCTTTCAGCATTGGCTTCTCTGCACAGCAACAGAGAGGCTTGTGCACTCATGGTCAGATAGAATAACCAAATAACAAGAATATTTGAAAACAATGGCTTCCTGACTTCTCTCTGAACCCTCACCTTATCCTTCTAAGGTCACAAAGCCTAAACTTGACCCCCTCAAATGACACATGCATGCATCTCTGTTTCACACTGAACTCTGCCTCAGAGGGGGAGAACAAGCTCTAAACCAAGTCCAGCTGTGGCAGACTAGCAATTCTGTGCTAGACTAAGTTTTAGTGAGCTGCCTTTGTATGGTATGTTTACATGAAATTTAAGCAGTAAAAACTATTCAGTTTTTCCTTTGTCTCTTGTATACAGATGATAATTCTGTCAAAACTATCTCCATTAAAATAGATTGTGAAAATGACGGAAAACATCATGTATACCAGGCCAGAAGCTGCCGATTTCACTCTCAGAAATAATGGTATACGAGAGCTGTCACTGGGGTGGTACCTTTTCAAAAGGTACATATTTGCACGTAAAGGGTCCATATTAGTACCTCAAAGGTATATATTAGTACCTAAAAATTTAAAGAGGTACACTTTTGCACTTTTTACGTACTAATATGTATCCTTGAGGTATTAGTAAGGACCCTTCAGTTACAAATGTATACCTTTGAAAAGGTACCAGCCCAGTAACACCACTTGTACCTTTATTTCTGAGAGCGTAGGCACCTTTAAAAATGAACAATTTAGTAATAGTAGTAAAATACAAGACAAACTACAAAAATAGTGTTTGGTATTGTTTGAGTGTTTTAATCTACCAATGCCAAATCCATTTTTAAAAGCCTTACCAAAGCCTAACCAGTGCCTGAATCATTATAGACCCAAACAAATATGTCAGACAAGATTAAAGAACGTATTTTATTTATTTAAATAAATCTTTAAATATAATAAAAGTTAAAATTAATTATAAAAATTAACAAATATAACACGCTAGGGCTCTATGAATACAAGTTCACCACACTGGAAAGCTCTATTTGGAAAGTATTAATAATTTTGGGATGATTTTTTAGGGTAGTGCGTCTGATATATATATATATATATAAAATATAGAGTTACAAGAATAGATAAATACAGCAAAGCAAAGAAACAAATGAAATAAACAGTGCTTTGTGATTTAATAATTAAATACTAATAACTAATCTTTAAGCTATGAATGCTATAATTTCTTTCATTCTATTAAAATGATAAACTTCCACTGTATTATGGTTAATCTTCACGTCTTCCAAACTGTGAACGTCTTCCTGCGATGTGATGCTGAAATGATTACACAAATATCAAATTACAGATATTAACAGATCCTAAAAACATACAACTTCACCACAACTGTCTTATTACCATGCCAAATTGTTACCTGTCAAATTGGAAATATTACCTGTCAAATTGGAATGAATAAAGCTCTATTAGTATGATGCAGGAAGCAACAGTTGTAGCCTGTGCAGTGTTTCAAATCAGTCACATCTCAGGGTTTTATTTTTAAGACAGCTCATTAGGTTTTGGAACAAGAGGCCCAGAGTACTCACAGCTGACTTTCAAGTACCTTTTAAGGTACTCTCTCTTGCATTAAAGTCCTTTGCTGGACTTCCATTACTCCACTTATCAAACTGGTTGTCTTCATTGAGTGTTATCCACTAGCGTTTACAAGAACCATTATCGCAAAAAATAACTACCGCCTAGATAAATAAGTATAGAAGATTAAATAGGCCTAAATGCCCTAAGGGAACAAGATGGGTTTTAAGAAAGCATGTCCATGAAACATCACTTGCTTAATTGATGTAGGTCCATAAAATAAAAACACTCATCCCGTGTCCTATTAGCCAAGGAAAAAGAAAAAAAGACTAGAGCCGCCATCCTCATGCACTAAGTCTGGAAAGAACACAATGATTTATTATACTCTATGGTTTCGGATTGGGGCAATGTTTGTGTGTACTGACGGAAAACACAACATTTAGTGAGGGCTTTCAAAACAGCATTACCGCAGAGTCCAGGCCAAGACAAAATGCCACCCACATTTAGAAGCTGTTTCTTGTACTGGTCTAACAACCATGGCAACAAAACATCAGATAGCCATATGCATTTAGTGAGCCATTGCTAAAATACAAGTGTCAAGCATACCATGATTCAATTTCTATTGAGGTCACATTGACAAACCCAAAACATAAGCACTCAAAAGCAGGACAATGACTCAAGTATAACCTTATGGTTTGCAAGGTTAGCCTAGTTTATGTGTAAATTAAACTGATGTCAAATAAATGCTATCTATGCAATTTATGTCTTCTTAGTAAATGTGTTTACGATTTGCCCAAGCATCTCGGTCCCAGAAAAAGGAGGACAATAGACCCCTCTCGGTTCAATCCCAGACATATGGAACTGTTCAAGAGCACAATAATCGCCTATTCTCAAAGCAACACTATTTTTACATCATTGCATAAACATTTACAGATAGACAACAGACAGCATTCCTAATGAAATGAAAGGCAATTAATCTCCTGTTATACACATTATATATATCTTAAAATGGCAAGAATCAGCAGTGGGGAGAGCCCAAAAACCATGCCTAAATGCCTAAAACTATGTCTAAACTGATTTGAGGGCCTTAACACTGGCTTGAAAAACCCCTCTTATTTTTACTGACCTTATTGTAAACAATAAGCATGCATATGATTCACTTAAACTAAAAAAGTCAACTTAGGTTCTGTTCATTTTTGTTTAAAACAGCTTTCTAGAATGAAAATGCTCTTCGTTAATACTGACGTTTTTACAGGGTTTGAGAAAAAAATCTCCGTCCACACTATCCAACCTAAATGCATGATTATTATGCATGCACAACTTGCCCGCATATATAACTAGTGTCCAGTGGCGTAATGATCATATGAGAGGGGCTTGATAGTCGAGAAGATCTATAGGTCTATATTTTCAAATGTCTGTGTTTTAATGTGTCTATACTGAAATGCAAATCCAGCATTTTCTCATGTTGAAGATGGCAGAGTAGTGATGGCAGGTGTAACTGCAGTTTTCTTGAACTCGCTGCTTTCCTACCATCAAGCAATTTATCAATGAATAACTTTACTTGGCTAGTCACGTCATAAAACATAATTTAACGCAAGTTGATTAGAACTGTCATTAGTGCCATTATGCAAATAATGGTTGGAAAATCTCTGCTAATTAAAATGTCTAAGATCAAAATAATTTTAGATTAATGATTAAGGCATCCAGAGACTGATTCATCATTTTTGTTCTCAGTGTTATTTTGTACTTCCCTTTAGAATGATTTGATACTTCAAACTGTCTTGATTCTCCCAATAAACTAAAAGACTATGCATGAAAGAAAGAAGCAATGCTCCTAGGTTCTGACCTCAGATTAGGAGCTGTAGCTCCAGCCACATGTTTGCATGTCTGTTTACAAACATTTGTTGGAATTGGATTCGAAAAACACATTCTCAACTATGTTGGAAACAGAAATTGTGATCTTACATCAACACACCAACTGTGCCTAGCTGAAAAGTCCCCAAAACCAGTTTCAGACCAGACCGAAATATTTAGTCAACTAGGTTGTTGTCTTTAATAGAGAAAGCCAAAACCAAAAATAGTTTCCTGAGTTGTACATTGTGAAGCAGTCTTGCATATAGTATGCTGACTCACAATAAATGCCTTAACACAAGGCTGCCTTGAATTTGCAATGAAAGTGCAAAGAAATGATGTGATGAAACAGAACAAGCTGTCATTCTGCAGTGCTAAGCTCTGGGACTGTTTGACAGTGCTAAACTGAACCTCCATCCATAGGGCCTTTCGTTATGCTGACGCTGATTATGGCCGAGGAAAGAAGCAGGGAGGAAGGGATGAAGATATGGAAGGAAGGAAGGAGGAGGAGGGGTATAAAGATCCTGCGGGAAATGATTATTTATTCATTGTGAATGGTGATGTATGTTAATGCCTCATACTTAGCTTGTGTTTGGACTCGTCCGTTTTTTTCTTTGAGAATATACAGCCCAGATCTTCTCTAAGCTGGCTGTATTGAACGTTAAGCCGTTGTTTATTTGATTGCGTCATCTCTGAATGTGTCAGTGGCTATCGTCAACCTTTATTAATCTCCCTTTCATCTCTATAGCTCTGCAATGCTGAGACAGATTTTCACAAAGGAGGTTCTCTCCTTCCACAGAGGCTTTGATCTGATCCTCCCTACCTTCTCTGGCGGAAAACAGAATAAGATGGATTGGAGTCGTAATAGGGCCAGAAAAACCAATGAAACATGCTTTATAGTTGTAGCCCATGTGTGCACACGGCCTTTTCCCATCAATGATCTGAACGAGGAGATGCAAGATGTAGATTTCAAACTGATTTTACGATCCAACGGTGAGTGGCAAGTGTCAGAAAAGGTTCCCGGTTATGCGACAGCTCCTGTCTATATTTAATGGACTGAATCTCTGCTCCTCTGAGAGTGATGGCAGACAGACAGTCAGTGAGAGAGAGAGAGAGAGAGAGAGAGAGAGAGAGAGAGAGAGAGAGAG
>CAIGQW010052715.1:2115193-2160595 GCA_903798125.1 Danio choprae | reverse complement strand
AGAGAGAGAGAGAGAGAGAGAGAGAGAGAGAGAGAGAGAGAGAGAGAAAAGAGAGAGAGAGAGAGAGAAACACTTTCTTTGATGAAGTGGGGCAGGTCCCATCATTAGTAGCCGTCCTGTGTGCGAAGCTCCATGCCGCAGGGACGTGATTAAATCAGACCCTGTAAGACAGCTTTAAAAAGGCATGAACAAGCAGCTGCTTTCCAACATAGTAAACATTCAGCATATATTGAAAGAAATTAGTGCTGTGTCGTCTCTCTCTGATTAGTCTGTTCATTTATAGCCCAACTGAGTTGCTCTGCTTCATTATGTTTTGTGGTTTGGAAATGTATTCGACATGCATTTTTAATTTTTCTGAGCATTTGTGCAATGACACACGTCGCCGTTTGTTTAAAAGACCAACAAACAAACAGACTGAACATTTACTACAGTATGGTCAGAAAATGACTATCATCAAGCTAAATCTTTGTTGGAAAAAGCCCACAGTTGAGCCCAAAAAAAGCACTGGCAACTGAAATTTGCGTAAACAGGTTTGAACATTGTGTACAGATTGAGCAGCCATTACACAGAACAAATTAGCTGCATGAAAACTGTGCCGTCTGAATGCATCAACACAACCGGTGATGTGGGACGCAAATCATATGTCTTACTGCACTTTGAATGGATATGGAGCCCTTGGTGGAAATGCAGTCTACCATAATCCTTTCTTTATGACGCCAAGTGAAGTAATGCAACCACCAGTCTGCACAATGACTCCACACAACCCTGCACATTTATGAAACCATAAACTGAACATTCATAAAAGAAACATTGGGAAACTTCTGTGGCTCTGAAGCAAGTGTGTCCCTCATCAAATGGAGTTAAGAAACCGGTTGGGCAATTTTGTGTTTACGCATGTGTATAAACTAATCACTTTTTGCAAACCTTTCTCATGTTGATAGTTTGATCCCTTAAAGTCCTGATGCAGATTAAAGGGAAGAAAAGGACGATTGTTGAATTATGAGTTACTTTATGCTTCATTTCTGAGCCAATCCGGAAATGGAATTATGGAAAGAACATCATGAAACTCTAAGAGCTTCAAACTCAACCGCAAAACCACTTCAAAATTGGAGCCAGGACTAAAAGCAAACCCTAGGGTTGGTATTGAGAACTGTGGGAAAAAGAGACAAGGGGAGGCAAAGTACATTTTAGGTGGATTTGAAAATGTCTTGTTGTTTTCAAACATATACAATAAAGCGAATTGAAACAACTGTCCACACATAGACCTATTAGAGTAAAAGCAATTGAGCTGCTTCTTTGAGTCTGCTTTCTGTTGGCAGTAGCAGTGAACTTAGATTGTCCTGATGCCTGAAAACTATCACAGATGAATTGCCTAATCCTCAGTCTACCCCTCACATATGTTGTTAAATCATTGCGGACCAGTTTGTCAAGACAATGGAATGAAGAAAATATTAGAGCTAGCAATCAGTCATTTATATACATGCTCTTCTATGCTACAGGGAGGTTTCCTTATTCAACCTGTAACAGTGACATTAACAAACATTCTCTAAATATAAATAATAATAAAAAACTAATATTCTTAAATCTAATGGCAATTCATGCAGGAATATTGGTGTATGGGGAACGTACATTTCAATATATATAAAATGCAGGGGGATCAAGGGTTAATTAGGAAAGTCAGACTGTTTCTTACAAATATGTACTCTAATCTATGCAATGCACATAAATGCAAAATTTAATTTAACTGGAAATCTTTTTAAAAGCAAAAAAAGAAAAGCAAAGGAAGAAAATAAAGCTTGATGTTATCAATGTGCACTTTTTTTACTTTAGTATTAGGACTTAACGCAACAATACATGTCATCACAGAGAGGCTTGTGTGATATGAAAGATAAATATTATTCACATTCAGAATGTTTTGTTTAATAATTCATTAAACCATCTATCAACCAACTATCACACCAAGTGCACCCAATTTTCATCTTGCCTGGGGCCCCACCATCCTATGATTTATGATTAGAAGTACTGCTTATTGTTTAATTCCATTAAAAACACAATTTCTAATGAGATTCTAAAACTCACATCAGATCCTATAGAAAAGTGGAAATTCAAATAAATTAATAATGTCCAAAAGGATTTCTAAGTCCTATAGGACAAAATGAAATTCCATTAAAAAAAAACTGAAATTCCATTTAAATCCATTAAGACCCAATAAGATCCAAAAGGATCAACTGAAATTCCAATAGGATTTTTTGACAAGGGGTGACTGTCAAAAACTGAGAATCAAACAAAAATGTTTGCTGCAGCAGCTAGTATTTTGGCACACAAATGTGCTGTCAAAACAAATCAATGCATTATTTGAGAATACCTTGTCAAATACAAAGCAAAAACATAACTATGGTGGGCTAAGATGTGGAAAATGACCACTTTCAGAACAGTGTGCATTAACTGCTTCACATCTTCAAGAAATCAGTACTTTTTATTCAGAAAATTTGAAATTAAATATTTGCTACTTTAAGACTACATTCAAATGCATGACACATGATAGGGCTGCACAATATATTGTTTCAGCATTGATATCGAAATGTGTGCATTCGCAATAGTCACATCGCAAGATCTGCAATGTGGAGTCAGAGTTATAGTTGACCAGTAGCCACAGTAACACATGATTTACAGTTATACTTTGCAGTGACTCCACAATGTAACCAAAAATTATATCATGTGTCTTAAGGCCCATGTAAGCATTTTCAGCCAGTTTAAAGAGTCTGGTCACAATAAATTATAATGTTTGGAACTTTTAAAGAAAGATTAATTGAAGTTATGTATAAACGAATGTGTTTAAATTGCGAGACTGTCATTTTTGTTTTTATCTGATTATTCAATTTGTGTACCTGAATACTGCTAGACTCCCAGAAAACTATAAAGCACTGTTTATTTTATTTTTATCTTTGCTCTACTGTATTTATCAATGCCTGTTATTGGTTTGTTATAGTTTACACAAATGCTCTAAAAGTATGATTTTCCCCCCAAATAAAGTCATTTAATTCATCTGCTGAAATTATACTTAATTTCGCAATGTGTATAGCCGAAAAATAAAATATTGCAATGTAAAAAAATTTAATATTGTGCAGCACTATAGACCTTTTTCTTTGTTGCTGCATGGAGGGCGCCATAGCGACCAGCGCCTTCCGGTAGGATGCTTAGAACTTCCGTTTAGCATTTCTCAACTAGAATTATTGGCTTACAGACTGTTTTTGTGATGCACAACTTTATTTTGAAAAAATGTGTGTTAAAGCCGTTAAACTTCTGTCAGATGCGGTTCAAGCGCGAGAGAAAAAAACGTTCTCCTAATTCAGTGTCTGCCGTCAGATTAGATGCTGAAATATAGTGTCAGTGTTATCTGTCAGCTGTTATACTGTGCACAGCGGGATCTTCAATGCACACACACACACACACATCAAACACACACAATCTATCCCTGCATAATAGAGCAAACCATATTACTAGCAAGAAACTTAACAGATATGTAAACCATGCAATTTACAAAAAATTACCAATAAAAGTAAGTTACACTATGCTGGGCTGATTTTTATGTTGATTCTAATCGGGATCCGGTTATATGTTTTTAAAAAAAGAGAAAATGATCACTTAAGCGATGACGAGGCTCCATTTAAATGGCACAAGATGCCGTCTGACGGTAAGAGTAAATGCCTCGTAGCAGTTGTTTTCATTCCCATTGGATCGCATTTTTAAATAATCAGTCAAGGAGGCGGTGCTGATCGACAGCAGTATTAGTCCAAAAACGTCAAATGCAAGTAAAATAGATTAAAACTATTGTTTCAAAGCTGTCCAAATGTGGCTCTTTATACGCATCAAGCTGCCGTCTGGAAGTTCGGAGCATCCTGCTTACGCATACATGCAGCGCATAATGGGTAATTTTGCGTTCTGTGAAAAAGGTCTATGCATGATACTTTTTGCATTCCCTTTTAAACATTTTCCATACAGATGATAATGTAATCAAAATAACCCTTCTTTTCACAGATCTGCAAGAACTAGCATACATGGAAACAATAATGGTATTGTTTTCAAATCCTGTACAAAACCCAATTTAAAAACTAAACTTCCAGGCCCCCAAAAGGCCACAGTAATAATGAACAACCAAAAAGCTTAAAAACATTTTGTTTGTTTTTTTGTTGGAAAAAGTTGGCAGGTAAACACCTCCAAGGATTCTAGTATTTCATAGTCAAGCACCCAATAAGCATATTAGAATGATTTAAGGGCCTCACAGTGGCGCAGTGGGTAGCACGTTCGCCTCACAGCAAGAAGGTCTTGGAGTTTGCATGTTCTCCCTGTGTTGGCGTGGGTTTCCTCCGGGTGCTCCGGTTTCCCCCACAAGTCCAAAGACATGCGGTACAGGTGAATTGGGTAAGCTAAATTGTCCGTAGTGTATGTGTGTGAATGGGTGTGTATGGATCTTTCCCAGTAATGGGTTGCAGCTGGAAGGGCATCCGCTGCGTAAAACATATGCTGGATAAGTTGTCGGTTCATTCCACTGTGTGGACCCCGAAATAATAAAGGGACTAAGCCGAAATAAAAATGAATGAACGAATGAATGAATGATTTAAGATTATATGACAATGAAGACTGAAGTAATGGCTGCTAAAAAAAGATTTTTACAGAATATTGCCTGTCCTTTATCATTATGCCAAATCACAAAATATTTTTTTAAATGACATGCATTCAAGTTCATTGGCAAAAACAATGACTTCTAAACTGCTGAGTCTCCTTAGCTGCAAGGAAGTGCCAGCCCACTTCATCAACACACAGTGTACTCCCACATTTCAGTCACGGCTACGTCTTTCATTTATCAAAGATGTGAGCAAGTTCGTATGAGGCTCTACAATGGTTTGTGTTGGCGTTTCTTCAATACAGTTAATCTATTGAAAAACTGGAGATGCGGCATTGCTAGAAAAAATGTCGGAGAGTTTTGCAGTTTGCCAACTTTTTTCTTTGCCCTCCCTAAAAAGTCAAAGTCAAACCAGCTATTGAGAGATTTCAGACTGAAAGAAAAGGCTTTGAAGTGGAGTGAAAGCGTTTTCTTTTGATCTGTGTTGAAATGCTAAATACGTGTCAGTGTGGACATTTGTTCTAACACGCTGGAGATCCAAACAGAGATGAGCCTGTTGAAAGAGAATTAAAAAAAACACACACACACACACACACACACAGTCCTTTCTGGAAAAACTGAGAGTTTTCTCCACATCTCTCTGCATGCACTGCCATAAGACCCCATACATCACTGACGTTTGTGATTACAGGGAAAAACGATACATCAAGAATAAAGCTGTCTTTTGTTTTAAAGTATGTGTGACTTGAAGGAACTGTCTCAACAGTAATAATAAACAGAAACGTTTCAGTCATGGACTCGCTTTCTCAACTGTACCAGAGACAGTGACCGAGTTCAAGACAAAGGGAGAGAGAGAGTTGGGCAAGAAATCAGAGGGATGGAAAGGATACTCTCCATCCCACAGGACAAAAGATAATGAGTTCCTTTCTACACGGTTAGTTTTCCTAATTTCATAAACATGTTTAATTGATTAATCGCTCCTGCGACATCCAGACAATATTTCATTATGGTCATGTGGACATGTGCTGTAAAGGTTAAAGTAGACTGTTCTGCCAATAACTGAATCAGCCAGCAGAGATAAGCCTCTGTTTGGGTCCACAGTCATCTGTCTTAATTTAGCAGGAAGATGCTTAAGAACATTTGGAGAAGTAACAAGTGATGAAAAGATTATCTTGAAGGTTTTGTAGCTATGAAAGAAAATGCCTCAAATTCAGTATGTAACCTTTTGAAAAGGTGCCAGTAAATTAAAGACTGTTTAGAAGCTGAATCAATAAATTAACCTTTTAATTATTCTCTAAGGGATACTACATACGAGAAAAAAAGATGTGAGAAAATAGTAAACTAGTTTGTAAATATATACAACAAAAACCAATTAACAATTCGCTAAGCCCCACCTATAAAAACACTTTTGACCAATCCTGTCATTGAAACTGACTCTCGCCCACTTTTTCAACAGCACTGCTTACAGCTTTTTTAAATAGGGATTTTAAATGACTTCATAATACAAGCCATGAACCAAACCAACCATATACAAAGAACAACATCAGAAACTTTAAAATTAAGCGAATAATTATCTGTCAAAAAACAAGGTAGAAAATTGTAATTGATGTCTTAAAATAAATGACAACAATCCAATGAAGCATGGCTAATGATACAATCAAATGAAAATGACTCTAAATAAAAAGTATTATTTCAAGTTGTTGATTGTATCTAAAAAACAATGTATTTACTTCTTGGGAGTGGAAGGGGTAAAACAAAAGATGCATTTTGGCACACTTCTGCAAATTTTCTGCACAGAATCATGGGTAATGTAGTTTTTTGGTACAAATCCTGCTACTAGATTCATTCATTTTCATTTTTGGCTTAGTCCCTTTATTAATCAGGGGTTGCCACAGCGGAATGAACCGCCAACTTATCCAGCATATGTTTTACGCAGCGGATGCCCTTCCAGCTGCAACCCATCTCTGGGAAACATCCATACACACCCATTCACACTCATACACTACGGACAATTTAGCTTACCCAATTCACCTATACCGCATGTCTTTGGTCTAGTGGGGGAAACCGGAGCACCCGGAGGAAACCCACGCCAACACGGGGAGAACATGCAAACTCCACACAGAAACGCCAACTGACCCAGCCGAGGCTCGAACCAGCGACCTTCTTGCTGTGAGGCAAACGTGCTATCCACTGCGCCACCGTGAGGCCCCCTGCTACTATATATAAGCTGAATTAATGCAAACAAATGAGTTCAGCAAAAAGCTAAAAACAACCTCTGAGCTTACAACAGACCATGTAAAGAAAAAAGATTTCCTTATGGGAAGAATTAATTAAGTCTTTACTTCGGGAACCCGACTGTTGTGTTCTAGTGACCATATTTCAATTGAAAGTCTATATGCATTTTAAGGAAATTGTGCAAAGCATGTTAAAATGTAGTATTTTTAAGATTAATTTTATCACTTAAAATTAAATATATTCTGGTTAAATTTTATGTTTGTCTCAAATATGATTTGCAACCTTAACCGTTTTTTTAATTAGTGTATAATTTAACTATTTTTTTAAAGAAAATAAAATAAAATGCTTAGTAGTGTAAAAAGGTACCTCTAACATGTTCGCTAACCATCACTTTTACCATTTTTTGAACATGATTTTTTTTTTCCAAAAATCAAACCACTCAGAAACTGATCATTCTTATAGGATGCTCAGTACAACTTGTGTGAATGTAACCAATGAGGCAAAGCTTATCAAACTGTCAACTGTTCACATGCAAAAACGTACAAACACAGTCCAATCATCGTCAAAGACACTTCAAATGTGTAAAAGTAATATATGATGTCCTTAAGCAAACCACATAAAGCTCCAAACACCCATAACTTTATATGACAGGCCACACTTGAATCAATTGTTTTTAAATAACACAAACCTAAAGTTATCCGTTCCTCAACATAAACACAGCCAGCCTCTGTGAGGTATTTCTTGGAGCGCAACAAAGAGCTTTCTGTGTAACTTCAAGTGCCAAAAGCAATATTTTCATGTGGAAGCCATACCTGTCCTCTGATTTCCTGTCTTATGTAAGATATCCTTATGCACAAGATAAGACTGGTCTGTGGCTGTGCTGTCGAAAAAGAGAGAGAATGATGATTTAAAGCAGTCTGATCTAGCTGACTGAGAAGCTCCTTTAAATAAGTTTTGATAGCGAAAGATTGCCATACTTATGCTATGAAAGAGACTACTGTACATTCATACATACAGTACATGCATGCACAAATAAAAGGGGCCTTTCAAAAGGGTCCGTAAATAAGACTACTTATAGACTCTCCAACGAACACAGAACTTTTCTAGAGCGTATAAATCTATAATGCTTTTCTGGTCTGTTCTTCTCATTATAGGTAGGCCACAGATAGGCTATTAAGACAGACCTCGGTGAAGCATTACTGCTCCCTTGAGAACTGAAAACAGAGGGTGGAGACTTAAAGACTAATCACATCATACTTCCCTTCTCCCACGAATGAAACGTTTCAGACACCGTCGCTGGATCGGCAAATCTGACAGACAATAAGGCGACAGCGGCGCTGCATTTCACAAAGAGGCTCTTTCAGATGCCCTTCAAACTTTCCCGCAGTTTTCAACAGCAGTTTTGACGCTGTCTGTCATGACTTTGGCGCCACGGTCCGGTAACTGGAGCCAGAGCTTCAGGGGAAGAGCACAACGTCTAAATAATTATACCGTACTAAACGCATAATGAATACAGCAGGACCAGGAGTTTACGATAATGCATATCTATAATCTTTTATAGGTTCTTCTGTAAATACTTTACCCATATGTCCCTGCGGTTCGTATTATTTATTGGCAAGTTGGGTTGGTCGAATGGAAATTCATTTCTTTTGAATGGTTCGGAATACAGCTTTACGCCATGAGGTATTTGCGTCATCACGCGCTCCCTAATCATAATAAAATAATAAAAATAGATATTATTTTGTAAGAACTGTGTCTTATACATTTTCCATACATACTCTGAGAAGTAGTTGCTATTTATACATAGCCAGACTCATCATATCACATCTAAAATCACATATTTAATTTGGCAATCATTTTTAACTGATCATCTTCTTTAACTATGTCAGTGCCAAGAATTTTGGTTTTTACAAATTTTTACAAAAGATGACATCAGTTATTTTCTCATAGAAGAGGGGATGCAAAATAAATACTTATTTAGATGAAATATCTTATTCATAGTGGTAAATTTGAATCAACAATAACTAAATTTGAAAATGATCCCCATGACTGTCTAAATGTGAGTTTCTATGCCAAACCTTTGATTAAATTTTGATTTAATTAGTTATTGTATTTTTATATTGTATTTGTCTTTGTATAATTTTAGTTATTGTACTTCATTATTTTAATTTAAAAAAAATTATAATCTATGTATCCACTCAATTGGTCAAAACACACTGGTTCATACTTGGGTATATTATTTATTTAAAAAAATTCATAATCAAGGTTTATTAGCTTTTTTTAATGTTTTAGTGTCATTTTATATGTCACTGATTCTACTTATGAAAGTAGTTATATAATTTTTTTCTAACATTTAAGAAAACTGATATTTAAAGAAAATGCATGTTCATGCATTTTCATTTACTCAAATAATTTTTTAATTTGTATTTGTGTGTTTAAATATTATACATACAATCATACAATATTATGCAGAAGCATGTTTATCCATAAGCTCCTTGGTTCTAAACACATTTCGGGGCTGAATAAATAATAATTTGTTGACTCCAGGAACGCTCTGAATGATTTAGCCACGTTATCTTAAGATTCGATCCATAATATGAGTAATTAAGGCGTGTCAGTCATAGGTCACGGTTATTTTTGACAATCAACTTCTCTTGAGTAATATAGACTACAAGTGACTTTTGCTAAGAGAACTGACAAATTTCAGAGTAGACTTGATGTCCCATTCATCGTCAAACAGAAACGAAAGACATTCATGCGAGTCGGGTTCATAGCCAAGGTCGGGGATCAAAAGTTCAGGCAAACTCAGATTTAACAGAAAAATATCAGTGAATGTCCCCATCTAGTGGCTAAAGACAAAACAACCAGAGGTGTGACAGTCAAAAGAAAACATTTCTTTAGGCTCAATTTCTAATAGCCTATTACTTTAATTCATTCATTCATTCATTTTCTTTTCGGCTTAGTCCCTTTATTAATCTGGGGTCGCCACAGCGGAATGAACCGCCAACTTATCCAGCATATGTTTTATGCAGCGGATGCCCTTCCAGCTGCAACCCATCACTGGGAAACATCCACACACACTCATTTAAACTCATACACTACGGACAATTTAGCTTACCCAATTCACCTATACTGCATGTTTTTGGACTTGTGGGGGAAACCGGAGCACCCGGAGGAAACCGACGCGAACATGGGGAGAACATGCAAACTCCACACTGAAATGCCAACTGACCCAGCCGAGCCTCGAACCAGCGACCTTCTTGCTGTGAGGTGATTGTGCTACCCACTGCGCCACCGTGCAGCCCTTACTTTAATTCATACAATTAATAAAAATACAACATTATAGCATAATTGCAAACACAGCAGATATACAATTTTTAGTTTGAGTTTTTAAATTACTCTCTCCATTAATATATTATTGATAAGCTGATCCGCCCCCCCACTACTGCCAAAGGGAGACTATATTAAAACTGGAAAAGAAATTCATATCAATTATACAAATTAAAAGGTGCATTGTTGAATAAAAGGGGTCCTGTGTGTTATATAGCCTACATCATTGTGGCAAGAGACTCTCAAGATCAAAGCGATTGTCAGAGAAATTAAGAGGAAAAACAATCCTGAATGCACCATTTATCTGAAAGAAAAAATGTCTTATTTATACCAAGTGTCAGAAGAGAATGACCAGTCTGGTTTGAGAAGATAGAAAGACAACAGTAACTCAAATAGCCACTTGCTGCAACTGAAGTCTGCAAAAGAACCTCTCTGATCACTTAACACATCAAACACTGAAGCAGGTAAGCTAAACATCTGCAAAACTAGTGACAATCCTGTCAGCTACAGCCAGAAAACTGAGGTTACAGTTAACACAGATTTACCAAAACCAGACAAAAGAAGTTTAAACAAAGCCTGGTCGCATGTGTCTCTGTTTCAGTGGTGAATTCTGCATGGTAGGGTCAGAATTTAGCATTAACAGCACGGAAAGTACGGATCCTTCCTACCTTGTATAAACGTTTCAGGCTGCTGGTGGTGTAATGGTGTGAAAGATATTTTTCTAGGCACACAACTGGGCTCCTTAGTACCAATTGTGCATCGTTCAAACACCAGTTTACCAGCAAAACACTGCCACCTTCTGAGGCAAGTGGGTATACGCTCAGTACTTTCCAGCTGTTTAGCATGGTTACCATAGCTTCCTGCAAAATACAAGTTATTGCAGATATTATTATTGCAGTAGCACTATTTTTATTTGCTCACTTGAATGTGCGTGTTACTTTACGGTCTGTTTTTGTTTTGTTTTTTTCAATAATTTTCAGTGATTCAGTCTTTGTGTGATATCTGGTATCACAACATTGCTGGTAGTGTAATGGTGTGGGGATATTTTTTCCTAATACACTTTGGGTTCCTAGTAACAATTGTGAATCATGAGTCTACCTGAGTAATGTGGTTGGCCTTGTCTATATCATTTTAAGACCGCTATGTATACATATGATAGCATTACTTCAAGCAGAACAATGTGCTAAGTCACAAAGCTCAAATAATCTGAAACTGGTTTCTTTGATATGACAATGAATTCAATAACTTAACTGCTCTCCACAGTCACCAAATCTCGATTCAATAGACCATCTTTGGAATGTGACATATCTGCACAATTGTATGATATGCAATCAAGTCAATATGGATGTTTTCTGAGGAATGTATTGAATACAAGCTCAGTGTATCTGACAAAGTGGTTGGTGAGCAGTGTTAGGGGTAATGCATTGCAAGCAAGGCAAGTTACATAACAATATTACTTTTCTAAGTAGTGAGTAAAGTAATGCATTACTTTTAAAAATTAAGGAATGCTATTTGAGTTACTTTTTTTTAATTATGCAAGCTACTTTTTAGTTTGAAAATTAACGTAGAATAAAAATTAACGTAGTCACGTTGAATCATGCACTCAATGAGAGGTTTTGCTCGCTGCTTGAACAGACAGAAACCAAGATGGCAGGCCAGAGCTTTACATTTCTGCGATTGAAGTATATTCTCATTATTTTGAACGTATCGAAGAAAAAGAAAAGGGGATTGTCTCAATAGACAGTGATTTTACTTAAGTAATGAGAAAAAGGTACTAAAGTAGCAAACGCATTGCTCTAACTTTCATTAATCCATATATACGGCATGTATAGCTTTGGGGTCAGGAACGTCTCCGAAGATAACATTATCCTAAAGTACTGTTTTTTTATATGTTTTTTTTTTTGTTAAATAAAGGTGTAGGTTATACAGTGGGTTGTTAACTGCAGAGTAACACAAAGCAAAAGATTCACTACTATGTAACAAAAGGTACATAACACATTACTTACCATAAGAAAGTAACTAAGCAATGGAATTAATTAGTTTTTTTGGAGAGTAACTCAATATTGTAATGCATTACTTTCAAAAGTAACTTTCCCCAACACTGCTAGTGAGCATATATTTACACTGTTGAAAAACAACAACTGGTTAGGTAGGTTTTGAATCATTGCTGCTGGTTTAAATTGGCTGGTTCCTTGCTGTTCATGTTTTGGTCCAGTTGGTCCTAACCAGCACATGAACAGAAGTAAACCCGCTTAAATCAGATACCATGCTTTAAAATCTACCCAGCAAATGCTGTACTTATCAATAGTGTAAATATTAAATAATCCCCTATATAATAAATATACGGTGACACGGTGGTTCAGTGGTTAGCACTGTCGCCTCACAGCAAGAAGGTCACTGGTTTGAGTCCTGGCTGGGTCAGTTGGCACTTCTGTGTGGAGTTTGCATATTCTCCCCGTGTTGGCATGGGTTTTCTCCGGGTGCTCCGGTTTCCCCCCCAGTCCAAAGACATGCGCTATAGGTAAATTGAATAAACTAAATTGGCCGTAGTGTATGTGTGTGAATGAGAGTGTATGGGTGTTTCCCAGTACTGGGTTGCAGCTGGAAGGGCATCCACTATGTAAAACATATGCTGGATAAGTTGGCGGTTCATTCCACTGTGACAACCTCTGATGAATAAAGGGACTAAGCTGAAGGAAAATGAATGAATGAATAATAAATATACATTTTTTTTTAAAAAGGCAAGTTATGTACACCTAAAGTAGTAGCCTATAAACTATCTCCAAACTATCTGTTGTATAGCCTACTATACTGTTTATGTTAAATATTATTTAAATATTTTTTTATTTTGTAGCTATGACTTTAGTTACATTTATAACTATGAAATATTGTGTTACCAGACATCACACGAGAACTGAATCACTGAAAATGATAGAAAAAAAAGACTGGAAAATAACACCCACATACAAGTGAGCAATAAAAATAGAGTTACAGCAATAACAATAACTTGTATTTGGAGGAAGCTATGGTTACCATGCTAAACTAAAGAGAAGTTCTGAGCGTAGTATCCACGTGGCGCAGTAGGTGGCAGTGATTTGCCTTGTCCCGTTGTCAGATGGGAGTGGTTTAAATGCCAGGCAGGATCACCCCCTGATGAGGATTATTTGAGCAGTCTCAAACAGAGGGGTGTTGCCCTTGTCCACACGTATCAATCTGCATTTGCTGTTCTCCGTTACTGACAGACTCCAGTAATTCAAATAAAGGTAAGTCTGTTACATTTTGCATCTATTTTACATTCAAACAACCAACAAAATAACGAAGTCAGCAATAACGTGACGGTTTACCTCACTGCAAACAACGCTGAAGTGTGACTTTCCACAAGCGTCTCTTTGTGCCTAATGTTTCCACAGGAGTGACACTTTCTAACGGGACTCATACACTGCAGTTTAAGAACTCATACACTGCAGTTTAAAATCGTTTCAGCATGTGTAGGCCGTGCATTATATTGGATAATTTTACAAAGCTACTCTCCACGTATTAAAAAATGAAAACAAAGCCATATATGGAAAGATTCTGAATTTCGGGATGCGCCGTTTAATAATGCGGTAAAACGGGAGGTTTGGAAGTCCGCAGCGTGCAGGATTTATCTAACCTGCTGTCACATGCATTGAGAAGAGCAGGCCTATGTTATTGATATTTGGATCGATTTCTCCTTATCCTCAACCTATTCTTCTTAATGTTATTTTCAAAACACTTTATATAATGAGATAACTGCAGCAAACGTTAAACGACATGTATTTATTTTATTTGTTTTATTATTTACCTGCTGTGGCCATTACAGAAACTTGTATGTTTGCATGGTGCTGTATGTCATGTGCTGTGTATTTCTACTTTTGATTACTCATCCTCAGCCCCTTGTGCATAATTATCACTTGTTACCATAGAAACACACACAACTGAGACAAACATTAGGTTTGTGGTAAAGATGCTGTAAAGAAAGAGGAAGCAACAAAAGAAACCCCCACCGTGTTTGTGAAAAAACTGCAGCAACCTTCCTTAAATCCATATATATCATCAATATGTATTGGCATATATTATATTTTATTTATGCACCTAACAAATCAGTGTTGCTGTTGTTTGTTTGTTTGTTTGTTTGTTTGTTTTCTTTCATTATTCATTTATCTTTTTCATAATCCAAACATGCATTTACACACAGACACACATAATGATAACATACTGGCATTTTTTTCATGGGTGTTCTAATCCAAACGCACCTAAACACACACATACTGATAACATACTAGCATTTCCTCATGGTTGTTCTAATCCAAACACACCTACATATACACAGACCTAGTGATTACAGGAATTACAAGAGTCCAGTGAGAGTACTATTTACTTTGTTTCTGCTGGAAGGAGAGAAACTGTTCTTTAAAATACCTTATTATATTTTCCTTTTATATGTCATATGTCATATGCAGTTGAAGTCAGAATTATTAGAGCTTCTGTTAAATTGTAATTATTTTCGATATTTTTCCTAAGTTCTGTTTAACGTAGAGATTTTTTGAAGAACGCAAAAAAAAATTCTAATAACTGATTTATTTTGTCTTTGCTATTATAACAGTACATAATATTTTACTAGACATTTTTCATGATGCTAGTATTTATTTTAAAGTGCAATTAAAGACTTAACTAGGTCAATTATGTTAGTTAGGGTAATTAGGCAAGTCATTTTATAACAATGGTTTATTCTGTAGCCGATCAAGAAAAAACATTGCCTTAGGGGGCTAATAATATTGACCTTAAAATTGTTTTTAAAACATTTAAGTTGCTTTTATTCCTGCCAAAATCAAACGAAGAAGATTTTCTACAGAAGAAAAAAATATTATAGGAAAAACTGAAAATGTCCTTGCTTCATTAAATATTACTTGAAAAATAATAAATATGCACAGGAGGGCTAATAACTGTAAAATTGTGCCCTCAACTGTACATGTAAACATCTACAATAAAATATTTAAAGGTTTAGTTCAGCCTCACGGTGCCGCAGTGGGTAGCACGATCGCCTCACAGCAAGAAGGTCGCTGGTTCGAGCCTCGGCTGGGGCAGGTGGCATTTCTGTGTGGAGTTTGCATGTTCTCCCCGTGTTGGCGTGGGTTTCCTCCAGGTGCTCCGGTTTCCCCCACAGTCCAAAGACATGCGATATAGGTGAATTGGGTAAGCTTAATTGTCCGTAGTGTATGTGTGTGAATGAGTGTGTATGGATGTTTCCCAGTGATGGGTTGCAGCTGGAAGGGCATCCGCTGCATAAAAGTTGGCGGTTCATTCCGCTGTGGCGACCCCAGATTAATAAAGGGACTAAGCCGAAAAGAAAATGAATGAATGAATAAAGGTTTAGCTCAATCAGAAATTTAAATTCTGTTATTAATTACTCACTCAATCCCCTGAGACTTTCATTCATCTTCAGAACACAAGTTAAGATATTTAGATTAAATCTGCACACTATCTGACCCTCCATAAACAGCATCCTGATATGTTCAAAGTCTAGAAAAGGAGCCAAAATCGCAGTGTTTTTTTTCCTGAACATCTCACAACCATTGCTTTTAATGGAGGATCAGCGATCTCTCTCTCTCTCTCTCTCTCTGATTTAATCTAAAACATTTCAATTTGTGTTTCGAAGATGAACAAAGGTCTTTTTCGTTATGCTGAAATTTAAATGCATCAACATGAACTAAACAAGGAAGTATCAGCCATAACAGTGTGAGAGAACCAGTCTGACAATCTTTATAGCTCAGACTTTGAACTATTGTATGTTCCTCTTTATACCAAATTGCCGTTCTCAAAGTTCTGTAATTTTGGGCTTGCCTAAAACATTGCAAGTGCAGTCACTGGCCAAGCTGTTTTCTTTTTTGGTAAACACAGGGTGCAGTCAAAGGCTTAGACAATGCGTTGAATCAGTGTAGACTCCATGCTAAGATATTATCTCAGGGGCTTTGGTGCTTGTTAAAAGGTGTAGGAAGAAATGCCTTGATGGAAAGTTGGAGTCACCCCAGTAGTTCCTCCACTTCAGGCATTTCTCCAGGAAAAAAATGAAGATGATTTAGTCTGTTCTTCCAGACTGAGGATTATGTCAAAACACATGAATTATTTTATTATACACAGTAGTTAAGTTAAATTCATGTTTGAAGCACAGGCTAGGCATTTAGCAGATTTAGGACCAATCCTGCTAAAAGGGAACATTCTCAAAATGATTTATGAGCAATTCCAGTAACATTAGCTGGACATAAATAATATTTTGTCTAATGTTTTTTTTATTCAGACATGAAATGGTGAAGTGGAGTGTTTCGTTAATGTCTGCATAACCATTCTGCTACAAAAATATAAAATAACCCTCATAGAATTTGTAATGGGTTTTTTGGGGGGTTATAATGAGAAGTGTATTGTTTTTAAATCAAACTGCAATGCTCCATGTGGGTCTTTCTACTGATAATATTTTTGCCTTACTGGTGGCATGTTAAAACTACTGTCTAATGTAACATACAAATGTACTGGCTTTAATGGTTAAATTTTTATGGTTTGTAATATATTAATATTAATAGTGTTTGTAGTGGAAACTATATTATTTATATAATAATAATAATAATTATTATTATTATTATTATTATTATTATTATTATTATTATTATTATTATTATTATTATCATCATTAAACAAATTGAAAAATTAAAAAACTATTTTTATAACCATTTATAATTATTATAATTTAAAAATAATATTCATTCATTCATTTTCATTTCGGCTTAGTCCCTTTATTAATCTGGGGTCGCCACAGCGGTATGATCCGCCAACTTATCCAGCATATGTTTTTACGCAGCGGATGCCCTTCCAGCTGCAACCCATCTCTGGGAAACATCCACACACACCCATTCACACACATACACTACGGACAATTTAGCTTACCCAATTCACCTGTACCGCATGTCTTTGGACTTGTGGGGGAAACCGGAGCACCCGGAGGAAACCCACGCCAACACGGGGAGAACATGCAAACTCCACACAGAAATGCCAACTGACCCAGCCGAGGCTCGAACCAGCGACCTTCTTGCTGTGAGGCGAACGTGCTATCCACTGCGCCACCGTGAGGCCCCTAAAAATAATATTCTAAACTATTTGTACTAGCTGGCAATATGTGTCTTCATTTTGTATTGAGATTTTTCTGAAAATAAAGTATGTCAAGGATTTTAGCTGTGAGGACTTCAGTTGTTGACATTGTTGTTAGAATGTAATCTGTAATCTGACTTTATCTGAAGTTTCAAAAGTTTTGCTTGTAAAGTTTTAGATCTTCTTTTAAAATGCAATTTATAATGTCTGTATAAAAACGAATAAATGTATGCATAGATGTATCATTCTGAATAACATGCATTTAGAAAATGCACACTTAGGAATTTTAGAAGATGCAAGATATTAATACAGTAATTATTCAGCAGTTATACATCCTACAAACTCTATTAAGACCTATTCAATGACTGTACACATGCACTTCCCAGAAACATCTCCCTCCCTTTTTGACCCATAAGCAAATGTCACATGACCTAGGCTATTTATAGTCCCCTGTGGGCCAGCAGACTGGCAGCAACATCATCAGTACTGTACATCCCACAAGATGATGATGGTGCATGTTTAGTTCAGAATAGCCTGAGGTATGCTAAATATTTCATGCAAATCTCAAGAGCAATAAATAACAGGCTGTGTTCTGTTTAATTAGCCTTTCTGTCACACTAAGACTTGTGTTCAAAAGGGCTTTCAGATGATTCCGTGTCCCTTTATGTACTTGGGCAGATCTTTGGAAATCAGTTCCAGATCACAAGGCGTCCACTTTAGTGTACATGCTGATAGGACAGCAGCTGAAGTGGAGTTAATGAAAGAGGGATGTTTGTTCTATATCAAGTTCATTATCAACACTTGTTTCGCAGCGTGCCGACGTCTGGTCTAAAATAGATGCCTGATTGTGAAGCATATGTTGTCTGGAAGCAGTTTGGTCTAATATAGGAGGTGTCAGTGAATACTTGGTGACAACCGAAGTGCTTCTGCAGTGTTTAATTGGCAAGCTTGGTATGTTGTGTTGTGTCATGAGTGTGTAGAGGGAAAAAAAAGACCTTATCATCATGATTTTAAAAACTGGTTCATTTTATTTTTGTTCAATTCAAGTTTATTTGTATAGCGCTTTTCAAAATAATTATCATTCTAAGGCAGTTTTACAAAATGTGAGCATTATTACATTGCAATCAAATGTGTGTGGAAATTACGGACAAATTAACACAGCTAATTAATAGCTGTGATTGATCTATTTTATTTATGATTTATCTGTACAACATTAGTTTTATTAGTTTTTATTAGTTTTATTCCACGATAAAATGTAAGAAGAACAACTGAATGCATCTTTTCGAAATAAGTTTAGTTTCGATTTCTAAATAAGGAATTTTTTTAAGTAAGGTTTAGTAAGGTTTAGTTTTTAATTCCTACACTCCCCAAACTTGAATAATGCTGTTTTATTTTTTACATTTTCATAATGTATTATCATGCAGATCATTAAACTGGTATAGGAACGTAGATCACCATATTTGGAATTGTATGTAGTTCCCATCCTTTCTTAGACTAATAAAAAGACCACACTTTTTAGATGGCTTGACATTAGAGACATGGTTTGACATGTTTCTCTCCTCCAGTTTGCTGTTTCGTAATGTTAATAAATAAACCACAGACAGCTACTCCAAATGAATTGTAATAGATGAATGGTGAATATTGATCCTTTCTAAAACACAGCTGCCTTCTTGAATGAGCACCATTTTTTTCTCTCTGTGGAATGTCTTGTGGTCCGTGAAAAGAGTCACAATGCTACCGTCTCCTTTCTGAATGACTCATGTCTAAACCATTCCAAACTTCATGTCCCACCCCAAAAGTGGGCGTTAAGCTCAGCTGACACACTCACCCTTATTTAGGCCCTTACCACATTAAGAGCTGGTGAGTGTTTATATGCGAGGGCCGGTAGTATGAATGATCCAGTCAGGCTGTGTCCACGGTTGGCACTGTCACTCCAACAGCATTAGTCACAGCGCTTCCTTTTCTTGCATCCAGCCCAATTGTCCTTCACCACAAAAGGAAACTCCCAACCACTGGATTTTTATAGTCAAGTTCACTGGGTGTATTTTGCAGAACGTGAGAAAATAAAGTAATGAGGGAAGTTGTATGCAATAAGTCACAGAGTAAAATTGAACTACTGCATCACTTGGGTCAATTGGGAGATTGAGCATATTACAAGATGATTTTTTTCAAAATTCGACGACTGAAACCTTTAGAGCTTTCAAGATTAAAAGTAGTCATCTTGAAGACACATTTATTGGAGTCAGCGATTACACTGGCACATTTACTTGCAAACAACTGAAAGAACTCAAAGGGATAGTTCACCCTAATCTGATGCCTTGAACACTAAAACAAAGGCTCAAATGATTCTTTCAGCAACCTAAACCATGAACAAACTGCCATGTTTAACTTATCATCACCTTTTGGACTATTATGAACTCGGAATGACGGAATTACTTTCTAACAAGAGGTTACATGTGCTTTTGAAGATTAAAGATGCAGATGAGAGGTTTGCACTGACTGTAGGCTATATGTTGCGTGTTGTTTTTGAACCCAAATAAGGACTAAATGTATGCTGTGTGTAGTTTTTCTGTAATTGGTAACATATTGGAGACTGTAAGTGTCTGTATGTGTTCATATATGTTGCATTTATTATTTATTTCATATAATTGCAGACGTTGCAGTAGGCTATTTTGCATACTATTTCATTTATCTGCAGTTATAATCAAATCATGTTCATAGAAAGGTTAGTAATGAACATTTATACATGAGTATTTACGTGTATAAAGCATCCGTTTTGTGAGAAATGTTACTCATATGATATGTCAGCTTTACTTTGACATTTCAAAGTAAATGTCAAAGTAAGGCTAATTCTCGAGCTAGAATGACGTCATCTGAAACTCTGTTGTACACCATTGGTACCCTTTTGGCAATGGAAACGCAAGCCTGATAAATGTGACCCATACTCAGTGGAAACGTAAAGGTGATCTTTTGAGGAAAGCTGAAAACCTGTAACCATTGACTTCCATGGAAGGAAAAACAAATACTATGGAAGTCAATGGTTACAGGTTTCCAGCTTTCATGAAAATATCATCTTTAGTGTTCAAAAGAAACACATAAAGGTTTAGAACTACTAAATTGAGAGTAATTTTTCATTTTTAGGTGATCTATCACTTTTAAATACTAAGCCATTTTTGGTTGTACAGACAAGAGCGAGATCCAATCGTTTTTAATGGTAAAGGGTCTACTTTAGAGTATACTAATATTAACAACAAAATGTGCTTTTGTAAAATAAAGACGGCAAACAATGTGCACTTTCTGCTGCCTCATTTTCTGTAAACTTCTTTCCAGAATGGATTTTTATTACAAGAGTAGACATGAATTTTGTGTTTTCCCCAGGCAATCTGGGTGCCTGTTGTCTGGGTTGCCAGGTCCCGTAGGAAGAGGACCTTTTCTCATTTCTCCCTCTCTTTTTTTTTCTTTTCTTTTTTCTTTCTTTTGTTCGTTCCACCAATGTAGTACTTCACCAGTGGTTGGTGGATATCAAAAATGTCAGCACTATGATTGGTCAATTCAAATCAGCTGTCAGTCAAAGTTAGTTCTTCAGATACTAAAAAAACTAGACAATTGTGCTTTATTTGAACAGTTGTGTGTGTGTGTTTTTTTTCTTTTTGACAGGAAAATGTCAGATGTTGCCATAAAAATCAATTAATGTGAAAAAAGAGGTATTTAGTCTTACATGGCCTATTGAAGTCTATTAAAAACCATGTGAATGACAGTTTTTATTGTATAATCTGGTGTGCTGACACTGTTGCTGCAAATATAGACATTAACCTACAGACATTAACCCAAGGTCTATGAATTTACAAAATGGATCAGCACTACGTGATTATACAGAGTTGATTATATTATGAGTTGTTATCCCTCAGCACAGCAATAATGTGAGTGGTATGATATGTGAAGCAAGAAAACCCAGGATCCTTTGACCTGGTGTTGTAAATGACGCCGGAATTAACTGTTTGTTTTGTTTCTCTAGACATTATGGTGTACCACGCCGAGTTTGAGCGAGCAGGCAAGGAGCCTGGCCTCCAGGTGTGGAGAATTGAAAAGTTTGATTTGGTTGCAGTTCCTGAGAATCTCTATGGAGGGTTCTACACTGGCGATGCTTATGTTGTCCTCAAAACTATCAAGCAAACCTCTGGAAACCTACAGTATGACCTCCATTTTTGGCTGGGTAAGAGAACAGTTAAAGAGAACATTTGTTAAAGAGATTCAGAATTCCGCTCCTTTATTGTACTGCTATGACACAGTAAACATTCTTGCTAATTTCCAGCTTGAGAGTTGAGATATCGAACACTTCACCTACTGTATCTTATCAATTATTTTCGGTCAACTGGCAGGTGACTACTGCACGCAAGATGAGAGTGGGTCGGCTGCCATTTTCACTGTGCAAATGGATGACTATTTGGGTGGAAAGCCCATTCAATACCGTGAAGTTCAAGGCCATGAGTCTAAAGCTTTCCTGGGATATTTTAAAAAAGGGCTGCAGTACATGGTGAGTAATTCAGTCGTTGGCAGAACAAATGGAAAGTGACTCTGAAGTTTACAAAAAAGTGTAACCATTTTTCCATCTATTTTTTTTAAAGGTTTACAATTCAGCTTGATGTTTTACTCTGAATATTTACTCTTTTACGTGACTATTTATTCTTCCTCAAGTGGTTTCAAAGCATTATGATTTTTTTTTCTTCTGTTAAACATAAAAGAAGATATTAAAAAAAAAAAAAAAAAAAAAAGATGAAAACCTGTTATAGCTTTGACATTCATAGTAGGAAAAGTACATTTTAATTAAGTTAATTAAACTTTTAAATTAAGTTTAACAGAAGAAAGTCAAACAGGTTTGGAACAGGTAAAGGATAACCAAATTTTCAGTTTTGGTTGAACTATTCATCACGTTGAACTGACTTAAAGTAAAAATTGAAGGCGGCAAAATGTTTTAGGTATGTCCACTTTGAGGTTGAAAAGGTTGAAAATGGATTCATCGGGATTTCTTTTATAGTTTTGACATTGTGTTCAGAGTTGTTCAAATAGCCACAAAAGATGACCTACTGACCTATTGATGTGCTGTTAAAGTCAGCTGACCAGTCAAATGTTGCCATTTGAAATTGTAAGTTAGTTTGACGATGAACAAATCAAAAAAATCTCAATGTTCTCTTACCAGTCCTGATTCAAAGCCACAGCATTTGCCGTAGTTTATTTGGCTATCAGAGCAGAAATGAAAACTGCTGCTCACTATTCCACAATATTAAATTGAAAGCACAGAAAAAGCTCTTTCATACTCTCACCTATATGAGAACGTGAAGAGATGATGCCAACCATCTGAGATCTTCAAGAATAATAAACACTAAATACCCAAATAGACATCAATGAACATGTATTATACACATAGACCTCACCATTTTGAAGGACACTATATACTGTATAATTGCAGGTTACTATGTTTATACAGTGCACACTATACACAACTCTTTAAATGTTCTGATTTTGACTGTAGTGTAGTAATAATCTGCACCTTTTGTAAAGCTACTTTGGAATGATCATTGTTGTGAATAGCAATAGACAAGTACACCTTAATTCAATTTAATTTAATAGGCCCTTCACTTAGTTTAGGTATCCAAAAATCTTAATTCCACGTGTGAAGAAGTCCGAAACGTTAAAAAAGATTCAATAAAATAGTAATATTTCCAAATATTAAATTGTACATATTATCTTTTAAATTTTAACATTATCTGTTGTTTTGCAGCAAGGTGGAGTTGCATCTGGATTCAAGCATGTGGTCACCAATGAAGTTGTAATGCAGCGAGTGCTACAAGTCAAAGGTCGGCGAGTTGTCAGAGCTACAGAAGTGCCAGTCAGCTGGGACAGCTTTAACCAGGGAGACTGCTTCATTCTAGACTTGGGCAATGTGTGTATAATGTGTAAAGGCTGTGAAAGAGATCTAAAACTGTCCAAATCTCCAAAATAACCTTGTTTGCTCTGGGTGTTTTTAAAGGAAATCTACCAGTGGTGTGGCTCCAAGAGTAACCGCTTTGAGAAGCTGAAAGCTACTCAGCTTGCAAAGGGCATTCGAGACAACGAACGCAGTGGACGTGCCCGTGTGTATGTTTGTGATGAAGGAGTGGAACGTGAGAAGATGTTGGAGGTAAGAGCAACAGAAAGTCAATAGTGTTTAACATCAACTAAGGAATATTTGGAAAACATGATTTATCTATGTGATGGCAGGTTCTGGGAGAAAAACCAGACCTGCCTGAAGGAGCATCTGATGATGTCAAGGCTGATGCCTCCAACAGAAAGATGGCCAAACTCTACAAGGTACCCACTGGAGCTTAATCAGACTAATAAATAAATGGACTAAATGCATTACATCATTGAATGTTTCAAAGTGTTTAAAGGAAATGTAATGGAAGTGAATGTCAACCCTGTTTATTTAACAAATGCTCTTGCTGTTTGTGCATCACTGTAGTATATTATATTTTTCTCAGTATATTTAACTCAAAGAATCAAGCATATGGACTGGGTAGAGCAGATGGTAGATATTTGGTAGGTGAGTAGGAGTAAACTCGGATGGTAAAATAGGCATGGGCATAGACCAGTAGTCAAGATTGTTTATTTTTTTTGTTTTTTATTACTTTATTTTTGTACACTGAAACAAATTACAGTGAATGGCCTGAGCATTCATGTCTTTTGCTACATAGTACAATAAATTTCCATTTTTTTTCACAAAACCATTGTATACCCCCACAACACTTGGTACAGTACATATTACACAATTTGCATCCATATTCCATCATACAATGGTTTTTTAAATGTTTTTTTTTTTCAAATGCTTTGATTTTTATTTATTTTATTTTTTTAAGCTTAATGCTGTTTGCTATTAGCACATTGGTTGCTTTATTGTTCTTATAGACAAAATACCACGAAATTGACATAATAAAACATAAAATAAAAGAATAATGCAAATTTTTACGTGGTATTAAATGATAAATAGACTACAAGAATAAGGAGAATGTGATACTGTAAAAATTATTTATTGTATAATATTATTAAATGGAAAATAATGGTTTGTGAATAATGTCTTGTGTATTTACTGCCATTGTATGGATGGTCAAGCAGGACATTTTTAGGTGCAAAAATTTGTAAAGGGCATATAACATTTTAGAAACACCAGGGTAAATAAATGATGTTGCTGTTTTTCGTTTTTATATGAAATGTACTTTTAAGGTCTCCGATGCCAGCGGAGACATGGCGATTGCCCTGGTCGCAGCTGAAAACCCCTTCACCCAGAGTGCACTAGAATCAAGTGACTGTTTCATCCTGGATCATGGCTCAGATGGCAAGATCTTTGTTTGGAAAGGTAAATCCCATTGACCAACAATACAAAAAAAAAACTTTTTTTTTTTTTTTTGGCATGTCCATTGTTTTATCTTTTATCTTACAGGCAAAGATGCCAATATGGAGGAGAGAAAGGCCGCCATGAAGGCAGCAGATGAGTTTATCAAAAAAATGGGCTACCCCATACACACACAGGTTCAGATTCTCCCAGAAATGGGCGAAACTCCGCTATTCAAACAGTTCTTTAAAAACTGGCATGATGTGGACCAGACGGAGGGCCTGGGTGTCGCATACATCTCAAACAGCATCGCTAAGATCGAGAAGGTGCCGTTTGACGCTTCTGCTCTGCACGATTCACCAGCAATGGCTGCACAACATGGAATGATCGACGATGGCAATGGAGAAAAACAGGTCAGCAAGTAAAGCACACACACTACATGTGACATGAAGTTGTGTATACACATGCAATGAGGGTATTTATATGTCACCTGACACTTTTTAGATCTGGCGTATTGAAGGATCAGGCAAAGTTCCAGTTGACCCGTCTACTTACGGCCAGTTTTATGGTGGAGACAGTTACATTATACTGTACAGTTACCATCATGGTGGCAGACAGGGTCACATTATCTACATCTGGTACATCTTAGCTACATCTTTTTTTATTCAACTATTCAGTCGTTGTGGTTGTATTTAAAAAATTTTTTAAACTGTTGAAGTATGGTGTCTTTCACAGGCAGGGGGCAGACTCTACACAAGATGAGATCGGGGCATCTGCTATCTTGGGTGCCCAGCTGGACGATGAGCTTGGAGGAGGACCTGTGCAGGTAATGTTTATGAACAAACCTCAGTGGATCACTTGATCATGAACCCATCCATATATATGTTACTTCATGCTGAATTTGTCACAGAGAGCTCATTATATTAAAAGTGGCATTACGATTCTCATATTTTAGTTGAAGTCATAATGAAACACTACAGTAGTCAACATTTGAAGTAGATCAAAAGTTTTACCTTGTCCTTTGAGAATGAGTGTTCTTTAATAATTTTACGACAACTTTGATGAAAGGTTTTGAACCACTTCAAATGTTGACTACTGTCTGTTTTAGATCTTACATCAGTAAGGTGTAAATAAATGCAGGACAATACTACATTAGATACATACTGTACTATATTATATAGATTCATTTGTGCTATCAGAGTAGAAACATTATAGAATGTTCTACAGAAACATTAGCAATATCATAAAAAAAACAATTAAAAAAAAGTTGTTATATAGTTTATTTTTTATAATCACTTTTGACATTTAAAATTATCAATTTAATTTGTTTTTTTGCAAATTAAAAATGCGTTTGAAAATTTTTATATACAGAAGTTTTAAATATTCTTGGTTATCATCCATATGAAATTAGATATTATTATTATTATTATTAGTTATTTTATGTAAAATTTACACAACAGCGAAGTACTTCAAACTAAAAAAAGATTCACATTTTTAAAGTGTTGTCAAATGATCACAAGATTTAATATAAGTTTATCTCTAATTTTGATGAAATATTACAAAATAATTATTTTGTTGTTGAATTACTTGCACTGCTGAATAAAGTGAATAAAGCTGAATTTTAATTTTAAGCTCAAGCTTCATTGTACTTCTGGTTCCTCCTGTAGCCTGTCATAGTTTGCCTTCATTCTGCCAATATTGCTTTTTCCAATGGCCTTCCCTGATTTTTCCATCTGTTAAACCAACATCCACTTCTATGTCTTTCCTTCCTGTCATTTATTCATATCCAACATCCTGCTGTAGATGGCTGGTGCTCCCCTTACTACTCAGGTATCCATATCTCAGCATAGAATGCTCCTGTACAGAGCCTGAAATTCTTAACATCATATAATAATAATAATAATAATTATAATAATAATGTGTGAATTTCTTCTAATTCTACTCCATGGTTTAGCAACATCTTGTACAGCTAAACTTTATTAAATCCATTACATTGTTAAATTCACAATTTCACTGTTGCCTGCATAATCAATGTGTAAAAAGATATTTTTTGTAAGGCTCTGTACACTGACATGCACGCTATCCCTGTTACTGCCTCTGTATTTGTGTCTGTTTTGTGTTTATATTGTTATTTCATAGTTTGTGCACAAGAAACTAACTGTCTTCCACATTTTCAGATTTCCAGAGTGAGCATGTGAACATTAACAGAAATGCTCCATTGTGCATTCACAGTTATATTTTTAACTAGTTGAAGTGTGACTTTTATTTTTGTGTCTGGATTTATGCATGCTGTCATTCACGGTACTATTGTAGAAATGAAAGAACCTGAAAAAAGGCAAAAAAACATATTTAGCATGTGAATGTAGTTTGTGTGATCAATATCTAGGGAATGTTTTGGTCTGTATACACTAGCTTACAAAAGTTAAGGATGCTTAAAAAAAATTGTTTTACATTTATTTGTATGTAAATTTTTTTTAAATGAATGCTTTCATCAAGGGGTCATTTAACAAATCTAAAGTGAATATTAAGGTTTTTTTAATATAGGTTTAGATTGTCACAAATTCTATTATCCTTTTAACTTAACTTTTAAAAAAATATCAAGCTGAAATTTTAGATTTGTCATAATAGATAAAAGAATAACATTAAATATACTGATATATAAAATGTTAAACTGTATTAATATTTCTCAATTTTACTCTTATTTACTCTTTACTCTTATTTTGATTATATAAATGCAGCATCGATTTTAACATTTGAATTGCAGTGTAACATATTTTGTGTGCCTTCTTTACTAAAGTATTTGGAAAAAGTCGGGGGAAACTCAAAGAGCAGATGTTAGATTTAACAATGTATTTAGCAGGGAATAACATAAGAAGACTAAAAGTTTGGAGAGTTTGGTTCAGAAACTGTAAAATAACCACTTTTGTACTGACTATTGATAAATCTCTACTTTACTTCTTCTTGAAACTGAATGGCCCACTCACATCATGCTAACCACAAAGGATGCTGGGAATGTGGCTTTGGTCCCACATTCCACACAGTGAGCTCAACACTGCCACCTTGTGGAATTAAATGCAATTCTCAATTAAAGCCTCTTAAAATCCAGTTGTGCCAATATTTTTTCTATGATTTTATATACTATATATAAGTATTATCTGTGAAAGTTTTGTAGAAGCATTGACATCCTGTTATTCTCCATTTAATGTTCATCCATCTAGGTGCGTGTGGTCCAGGGTAAAGAACCTGCTCACCTCATGAGTCTGTTTGGTGGTCAGCCTATGGTGGTACACAAGGGTGGCACCTCCAGAGAAGGTGGTCAGACAGCGCCAGCTGAGACTCGACTGTTCCAAGTGCGCTCAAATTCTGCAGGGTGCACTCGGGCGGTGGAGGTCAGTGCCTAATATTAAGGGGCAAGTTTTAAAGGGGGCATGACAAGGATTTATTTTTTTATTATGTCAATATAGTTAACTTACAATGTTAATAACAAGTACATTTGCTGAAAAACTATTATTTTCATTACTATTATTGTTATTTTCAAACTACTATTACCATTTTTGTGAACAGGTCTGGTTTTAAGGGGCGGGTTCTTTAAAGTTTGGCCAATGTTTTTATTGCCTGATGTCATTGGATAGGAAATCGCATCAACACTTCCTCATGTTTCACAATGTTGTATTGCAGTAATTGATTTGACTTATCAACATTATCCACATAAAATCTTCATTCACAGCCAAAGCATTATGAAATTATTATACATACATATTAGGTGCAGTAGCTGTCAGTTGCAGGACATCTGACTGCTTTGTCTTTAATCAAAATTATCTTGGTCTTAAAACAGTCTGCGGTCAAATGTTCTGCAAAAAGCATGTAATCATCAGAAATGAAAAGCACATCTTAAAACCAATATGTCCTATGTACACAACAGCTGTGTTTATTATAATTGCTTCTGTTTGGTTTTGATGTAACACTTGCATCCAGTGTAGGCAGTGAGAGTCATTGAACGTTTCATGATATTTTAAAGGGATAGTTCACCCCAAAATGAAACTCCTGTCATTATTTGCTCACCTTTCACTTGTTAAAAACGTCTTGAGTTTATTTCTTTTGTTGAACACAAAAAAGATCATTTGAAAGATGCTGGGACCCATCGACTTCCATCAATTTTTATTTGCTACTATGGAAGTCAGTGCTAGTACCCAGCAACCAGCATTCTTCAGAATATCTTATTTTGTGTTTAGCAGAAGATAGAAACTCATAAAGGTTTATAACCACATGATGGAGAGTAAATGCCTTTGAATTAAAAAGGATCACTTTTATGTCAAAACATCAATGCAAGTTGGATTTCACGTCATGATGATACTTTCTGATCTTAACCACTGTTCCTTCAGATTGACGCTGTATCTTCTAATCTGAATTCCAATGACGCCTTCGTCCTGGTGACCCCAGCTGTCTCTTACATATGGGTTGGTCAAGGAGCCAGTGACATTGAGAAACGTGGAGCACAGCAGCTCTGTGGCATCCTTGCAGTGTCGCCCTCTGAGCTGAGTGAAGGAGGAGAGGATGGTGAGAACTCACTGGACATCTTTAAAGGATTAGTTCATTCAAAAATTAAAGCTATTTTTTTAGTTTACAATACCCTTATGTCATACCAAACATATATAATTTTGTTTCATGAAACACAGAAGAACTTTTGGATATGAAATTGGCACTTTTTTACCATTAGGGAATGCAGCTTTTAAAGTATCCCATTATGCTTTTTTCCCCAGATATTTTTATCTATATAAATTATATACAAGTAAACCTACTAGAAGGCCTCCAGAATTAAATTAGGGATATAATTGGGATACTTTAATGCTTAAAGCAACAAAGAAGTATCACACTAGTAGTGCATGTAACTCATGATGTAATTCTTTTTATTTTTATTAAATATTCTGTTTATTTCAGATTTTAAAAATAAATTAATTATTGTTATGCAACTTAAAGTATTTTCAGTCCTTAAATGATTAGTGGTCATTTTTATTACAATATAATATTTGGATATTAGTAGTAATTTGACTTCTATTAGTAGTAAGTGAAATTAGTAGTTTTTTTGTACATCTGTAAACCTTATAATTAAACTACTATACATACTTCTACTTCAGGTGGCTTCTGGGATGCTCTGGGAGGAAAGGCTGATTATCGCACATCCTCCAGGCTAAAGGACAAAATGAATGCCCACCCGCCACGACTGTTCGCCTGCTCGAACAAAACTGGCCGTTTCATTGTGAGTAACACTTGGACATTTTCTGTTTGCCCTGATTTGACTGATTATCATGTCTGTGTAATGTGACGGAGTCAGTCAATACAGGTGTGTTGATGTTCATGTAGATTGAAGAGGTACCTGGAGAGATGACACAAGAAGACCTGGCTACAGATGATGTCATGATCCTTGATACCTGGGATCAGGTAAACCCACTTCATTAATAGATTTGCTCTACTTTACAGTGTGTTCAAAACATAACCAGAAAGTAAATATGCTCTCATTCACATCAGTGGAAGCATGTGACTTAGAAACCAGTCAGTGTAGCTTGCAAAAATGTTGTTTTATCATCAATGCAGTTTTAAATGACTGCCTGTGATGAAACATGATTGTGTAGTTGTGTGAATCTGCCAACATGGATTAACTGCAGAAGCTAACCTGGCAACTCCTGAATCTCATTGGATTCAATACCGTTTCTAAACGGAGGGATAATCAGTGCAAAAACTATTTATGACATTCATCAATATTTAGGCTGTGTTTATTCTAGTGCGGTTTTCTTTTAAAATGGCATTATTGCTGTTTTGACATCTCCATCAACACTATATAGTATAGAATGCATTAAACATGACCATTCACACTCACTGGGCACATGCACATGTTTTGCTGGCATCCATACTTACCATCTATCGCTTGTGCAATGATCATATGAGCGGAAAATGAATGAATGAATCGGGGAACGATACACAGTAGTCCAGAAGACCATCTACACTGAAAGCATTTTCAAAATGCCCTGTTTTTACTAGTCAAAGATGCCATGGTAGTGTGGAAGCCAGGCTATTTAAAAAAATGATATTCATGCATTTTGAAATGAAATGCACTAGTGTAAATGGCAAACAAGCCTAAAACAAACATGATACTAAGGTGCATTTTCATTTTAAAATGCATACATTTTGTTCTGGTTACGCCTGGTGTCCACACTACTCCGGCATCTTTGGCCTGTGAAAATGGTGCATTTTGAAAATACTAAAAACCCTATTTTAGTTAGAAACAGAACACCATTATTTTCTGTGTATAGAAGGAATGAAATGCAAACTTTTGAAAATGGAGGCATTACTATTCACAGTCTCTCTCTGATTAGTCTTCTGGACTATTGCATATTGTTCCCTGATTTGTCAAGCCCCTTTCATATGACCATTACATAAGCGGCAGGCTGGCAAAATATGCACATGCCCACCCAGTAAGTGTGAATGTTCACGTATCGAGTGTTTTTGAGGGAGAAAAACTAGCAGAGGAGCATTTTCCTTCTAAAATGCTGTTTTAAAAGAAAAATGCTCTAGTGTAAATGGCACTTTAGACTTTAACATCTTTTAAATAAAGAATCTTGAAAATTCCCAGAAGGCAAGTAATATTAAATGCTAATTAAAAACATGAAATTTACATAAAACAAACAAACATAAAACAGATCAAATAATCAAATCAAACTTATCCATTTATCCAAATATTCACTTATCCAAATATCCATTTGACATCCATACATTGATGTTCTATTCTCGACCACCAAAGTAATTCATTCATTCATTTTCATTTCGGCTTAGTCCCTTTATTAATCTGGGGTCGCCACAGCGGAATGAACCACCAACTTATCCAGCATATGTTTTACGCAGCGGATGCCCTTCCAGCTGCAACCCATCTCTGGGAAACATCCATACACACCCATTCACACTCATACGGACAATTTAGCTTATAATTTAGACAATTTAGACCATTATTAATTAATAATTTAATAATTTAGACAATTATGTCAACCTGATGTGTTTTGCAGGTGTTTGTTTGGATTGGTAATGAAGCTCATGACGAGGAGAAAACTGAGGCAATGACTTCAGGTGAGGCTCATTATACTGCATCACCATCACCAAAATGGACTGTATAATGTGTAAATCAAATTTAGCTGTACTGATTCAATTACGATCTATTACTTTTTCTCATGCAGTTTTATAACTGAGGAACATTTGAAAATCGTATCCCACAATGCAATGCACACTTGTATCCACTTGATTTATTTTTTTCCCAAGTACTTTTCACAAAAGTGTCTGTCTGTCTATCTATCTATAAAGTAGACCTCATTAGGGACCGAGCACCTACGGTGCGTAGGCCCTATTGGAATTGTGCTGTTTATTCTTCTCCGAACTCATGAAACTTTGCACACGCCCCAGAAGTGGCGAAAATTTACGTCCATTATAGGTTTCGGAAGTGGGTGTGGCAAAATGGCTCGACAGCGCTACCTATGTACATTTGACGGACCGGCCCCCGAGCTACGTTTCATGCACACATACGAAAATTGGCACACACATCAAACATGCCAAAACCTACAAAAAAGTCTCTTGGAGCCAAATCTCAAACCCAACAGGAAGTTGGATATTTTTAACTTCCTCTGGCAAAAAAAGTGCAGTTTTTGCCATTTCCAGGTGTGGTATTTGAACTCCTCTTCCTAGGGAATTCATCAGATCAACACCAAAATTAGGTATTGTCATCTAAAGGCCTTGGCGATGTTAAATTGCGAAGATCTAGAGTTTTCGTCGAAGGGCGTGGCCGTGGCGGCCTCTCAAACTTTGACGCTTCGCCACGAAACAGGAAGTTGTTATAATTCAATCATACATTGTCTGATCTGATTCAAAATCCATATGTTTGATAACAGTCCTGACCTGAACACATTTACATGCCAATAACCAGATACATATATAGCGGCACCTGCTGGCAACAGGAAGTGACATGTTTTACATGTTCCGTTAGTTTAGTCCAAAGGCCTTTGTGATGTTAAATTGTGAAGATCTAGAGTTTTCGGCGAGGGGCGTGTCCGTGGCGGACTGAGAAAGTGCAATGCTTCGTCATGGAGGAGTAAGCACTTATAACTCCACCAAACAATATCTGATCTGCCTGAAAATGCACAGGTTCGATGAGATTCCTTTCCTGAAGACATCTACATGCCAATATTAAGTCTCAGTCATAGCACCACCTGCTGACAGAAGGAAGTTTGGCATAAATCTGTGATTTTCTCAGCTATTTTAATATACATCGGCTTAAATCATTATGGTCCGCTGTTCTCTGTCATCCTGATGCCACCGGGTGGCGGTGAGCCCGGGTGCGAGGTCCCTTTCATCGCTGCTTGCAGCTTTAATTTATTCATTGCTATTTTACAGTAGTGTACTTTCCCATTGGTGCTTTATTTAATTAGTATATTTGTCCAGCAGGTGGCAGTAAAGAAAAAGAACTGGAGAAAAATGAGCTTGTTTAAAATGTCTACTCTAAATTTGTATTGAATCGACTTTTCTCTCCAGCTGCCCGATACATCGAGACAGACCCAGCCAACCGTGATCCACGCACAGCTATCGTAAAGATTAAGCAGGGCTTTGAGCCGCCCACTTTCACCGGCTGGTTCCTGGGCTGGGACCACGAGTACTGGAGCACTGACCCTCTGGAGCGGGCCATGGCGGAGCTGGAAATCTGAACTATAACCTCTCAACCCCACTGCCTTACTGCAGGTCAATCAGAGTCAGCCTTAGACACCTATGAGACTCCAGTTTGATGCTTATGAGGGTTTAATCGTGGATGCAGAAAGAAAAGCTGGTCCTGGGTCAGTTTAAAAAAAGCACCTTACTGCCCTGAGATTCAGTCACCAAACTTTAAAGCAACTCTATTAATTTGTCACCTTGTACTTTGTATTTATATGTTTCAACAATTTTTAAAGCTTTCAGGTTGTTGTATTTTGTCTGTGCACCTTTTATTTCTGAAGCGCATGAGCTTGTATCAAAAACATACAATGATTTCCTTATTTAAATTTGCCAGAAACCTTTTTGTCTTTTTCTATTAACTGTTTTTTTATGTGAGGAGTTTTAAGAGTTTTGTTTGCAGCATTACTTTAGTTTTTTAAAATTTACCATAGATTCATTTAGATGTAATTGTTTCATCCCACAATTCCATTTAGATTGAGTCATTGTCTGTGTTTGGAATAGCATACTAGCACACTGCTTTAACGACATAGAAATTATAAGCTAAATTAGTTAGAAATTATAGAAAACAGAAAATTTATGAAAAAAAGAGGGAGGAAATACCGACTGGTAATAAAACTAAAGGTGAATTTAAATCAAAACCTAGATTCTAATATTCATAATTACAATTAACATTTTCTGATTTTCTTTTTATTTTAGCTAAAAAAAAAAATACAGTGCTTTATTTATCTTTTAAAAATGAACAATATGGAATGGCCAAGTAAATTAATCAGCAGTTCATATTTCATTTGCAGACAAATTAAAGCAAAAATAGGCAAATTAGGTCAAATGTAATCTTAAAGTAATCTAGCAAACCAAATGGAATCCAAAATCCAATCTGGTAATCTCAAAATAACTAATTTGTATTAAATTACTGTCTACACTTTTCCTAATATAATGTGTAATCAGCAAAAGACAGTAATCCAAACACCGCTATGGTCACGCTTGGTATGCAATGACATCGTTTTACAGACAGAGGGCGTTGCAAGACTTTTTCAAAGAAACTAAAACGGACTCTTTATCTCAGTCTAAAACAAGCCATTCCCATCGCCTCACATTTTAAAAAGCAGCGTTTCAAATTGTATTTGTTGAGCGGCATAGGACTTCTCAGTCCAGTCATAATCAATTACCATTACAATTTTATCAGTGCCAGTTTAAAGCAGACTTTTAATTTCATAATCACAATGTTTGAGTGGAATCTTGTTGCTGTTTTTGGAGGCCTAAAAAATGACCTATGATTGAATAAAAAAGGCAACCTTGCTGTTTGTTCTGAAGAACTCAATTAGACAATTATTAACATATGAACCTAAAAGTATATTATTATTTAAAGTTGAACCGTGCTTTAACTACAAAGACTCATCAAGTGTTTTGTCTGTCTATTCATAAAATAGATTAGTGTATCTTTATTCCCTCACACATTTATTTCTGCCATTTTCAGTAGTAAATGTCTTGTTTCTTTTCAAACGACACTGTCATAATGCTGCGTTCCACACAATCGATTTGTGTTAGGTCAACAAAGGAATTTACAAATTTAATTGATTAGAACATAAAACAATTAAGTTGCCCCCTCAAGGATTGTGTTGTTTCAGCTCATTTTAAATAAGTAGTCTGAACAAACAGCAAATGTCATGTTTTGAGAGTATGAAACTATAGTTGTGACCCAAATTCATATTACATACCTATCCTTATACCTATACATATTTGTGTCTGTATGTTAATATACTGTACATGCACCCTCATATACATATCAGTAAATGTTTTCGAATCCTCACTATGCAATGGTTGCCTTTGAAAATCGCTGACAATTTGTGTAACAACATATTTGAAAGGGTTATTCTTTTGCTGCTTTCGCAAATCCTTCTGTACCTGAAATAATAATAATAATAAATCAATAAAAAAAATCCCAGTTTTACATCTTATAACCACAATCACAAAGGTTTCCAGACTGTTCTTCACAGATCAAGAACTGCAACAACAACATTAACAACTTTGTTTAAAGGTAAAGAGTTTATGTATTTTTATGTAACGACATCACACGTTATGATTTAGTGACGGGAATGGGACAGTCAAATATATGACAGGCATAAAAATACAGTACAAACTGTAAAAAAACAAACAAAAAAACATTCAATGTCACCATGTACATAAAAGGGAGTTGGCAAAACATCAGGTGTTATTTCACATACATCAGTTACAATAAGACAGAAGAAAGATATTTTATATACGTATAGAATTGTGACAGACTGATGAGAGAATACAAATATACGGAAATATCATTAAAGTAATAAACAGTCCTCAGCAGCACTGCAATTCATTCACATCTTTGAAAAGTTTGTCCTTCCATACGCAGATATTTGAAACAGCACAAACATTGACCTCTATAGCCTTCATTTGTTTTCGGCAAGTAAAATAAAGTATTAAAATGTCTCCCATGAAATGTTAAGATCAAAACCAAGTGATAAACAGGAAATTATTTTATGGTTTTAAATATCAACCGTCATGACGTATACCTGTAAATATTGATGGAGTAATTAAAGTTGATATGGCTTTAAGGCTTTTGCATTGACAGTCAGCGTTAATAAAGGTTTGTAAAAGTGAACCTGTAGGCACAATAAGCGTTGCTGTCAGTTTCATCCCGTGACACCCAATACTCTTCAAATATATCTATTCAGACGGTTTATTATCTATTTGGCAATCAAGCAGGTTAGGTTACATATGCTGAAAACACACACACACAACTGCACATGCACTCATATGCACAGGAGGTGTTTAACTATCAAGCAAAAAGAATACAAATAAATGATTATTAATTCGTGGTATCACTCTATTACAATTATGACAACCAGAGATTATATAATTTCCAATGATAAGGTGTGGAGTTTTTCTTACAGTTGTCAGATGGTATCACAGTTTGGACTCAGAATTGCTAAAAGATTTACTTACTCGATTAACGCACAATTGACAGAATTAAATACTTTTGTGAGTACAATTTCAATTCTGAATTTGTCTATCTCACAAATCTGGGTTTTGAGTGTTTCTCATAAATCTAGGTTGCAATAAAATGTCTAAATTGTGACGTGTAAACTCAGAATTGTGAAAAAACTAATCTTAATTGCTTTTTAAAAAAGTTTATCTCGCAAATCACAACTTGCTAAACTTACAACAGTTGCAAAATGTGAGATTAAAAAGTCGTTTTAGTATTAAAATTTGAATATATATGAAATCTGTGTTGTGTACAGAAAGAAATGAACACAAATTGTGAAATAAAGTGAAAGTTCTGAAAACATGACCTTTTTGAATCCCATGGTCTAAGATCTGTTCACTTTAAATCTAATTATTGGTATGAAAAAAACATGCTCAAAGTTTAAAACAAAGGGCGGAACATGTTTAGTTGTCAGTTTCTTATATAATGAGGATTTTATGACTATTGTTCATATTGTATCAAATTTCCTTCAGAAAAAGTGAAAAGGATTACACATCTAAATAAAGAGGGGTGTGTGGGTGTTTTACATGTACAGTGGAGTCCAAAAGTCTGAGACCACTATATTTAGCTAAATATATTTAGCATTTTCATTATATATTATCAGAATGATGACTTGACTGGAGGCAAAAACAGGTTTAAACTAATATACACTATCAGTCAAAAGTTTGGGATCAATATGATTTAATATGGTTTTAAAAGAAGCCTATTACTAATAATAACTGATCATAATAAAACAGAAAGATTCTGTGACAGTAATGATGCTAAAAATTCAGCTTTTTAAGCCCACTTGAACCGGAAGTTGCTGAGACTTTTTATTTCAGTATGCTGATGTACTTCTAACTGAAACAAAATATTGAGTAGGAGGCAGGGACTTTTTTTTGCGCATCATTACCTCATAGAAAAATTTATGATAAGAGGGACGTGGATAAGGATATTGTGAATGAAGCTTTAAGTTTGACGTCAAGAAAGAAAAACCACCACTCCAAATGTTTTATAGAACAAATGGTCAGACTTTGATTTAATTGAAACATTTTTTTTTTCAGTGGATTAACTTGCACTGATTAATTGTTCACCTTAAGACCAACAATGAGCGCTGGCAAAATAAACACTGAAAATGTTGAGCTCACACTGGCTTTACATCACAGATATAAATTACATTTTAAACTACATTCAATAAGAAAACTGTAATTTAAACTTTTAATAATATTTTTCTATTTCAATTTGACAGTTTTTACTGTATTTTCGATCAAATAAATGCAGCCTTGGTGATCAGATTAGAGTATGTTTAAAACTTACTTATCCCAAACTTTTAAAAGGTAGTGTATGTATATGAATTTCGGAATTTGACCTTTTGACCTCTGATCACTAAAGTCACATGATCAGCAAACTTCAAATTCAATTAATAACCAACAAACCCATTCTAATTTCTGAATTTAGTTCTCCATTTTCCACAAAATCCAGGACACAGAATAGCAGACTCCTCAGACTTCTGGACCCCTGCAGTACATTATCCTCACACGAGTGCATGTTACATAACCTTCAGTCTGTTCCTCTGTGCATGGTTGCGTGGTTGTGGGTGCGCGCTCAGTGCTTCATGAAGGACTGCATCATGTCGATGGGCAGAGGGAAGATGATGGTGGAGTTCTTTTCTGCAGCGATGGTGTTGAGGGTCTGGAGGTATCGCAGCTGTAGAGCAGACGGAGACTCGGCGATCACCAGTGAAGCCTCCTTCAGAGCCCGTGATGCATTCATTTCTCCTTCAGCTGCAATCACCTGCAGGGAAATGAGGCCAATTTAGCAAACCTCAGACACCACACTAAACTTCCAGAACATTACACTAGTTTCAGATTGACACCCGCTGTTTGTCTTTGTTAACTTGTATCTTCATTGTAAGTGATCTAATGCTTTAGGAGGTAGATGTCTGGCCACAAAATAATTACAAATATAAAACTGATGAATATTAGCCTATTTATTTTTTATTTTAGATAACCTATGTAAATGTGTGGCACAGTGGGTAGTGCTGTCGCCTCACAGCAAGAAAGTCACTGGTTTGAGCCTCGGCTGGGTCAGTTGGCATTTCTGTGTACATGTTCTCCACATGTTCGTGTGGATTTCCACCGGGTGCTCCGGTTTCCCCCACAGTCCAAAGACATGCGCTATAGGTGAATTGGGTAAGCTAAAATTGTCCGTAGTGTGTGTGTGTATGGGTGTTTCCCAGTGATGGTTTGCGGCTGGAAGGGCATCCGCTGTGTAAAACATATGCTGGATAAGTTGGCAGTGGCGACCCTGATTAATAAAGGGACTAAGCCGAAAAGAAAATGAATGAATGAATGAACCTATGTACCTATTTTGTGAATTTTACCACAAAAAAAAAAAAACAGGTTTAACAGCAAACATTTAAAATGAGCTATAAAATATGTAATGTTAGTTATCTACATTCTGTAGTCAGAATATACTGCACTATAAAAGAATAGATACTTTTCTAGTCACCTCAACTAACAGACTAAAAATATTATGTATAAAGTGTATGATTTACAGTTTAAACTTGATTAACTTATTAAAATAAGTTAAGTAAGAATCATTTACTGTCATGACAATTTTCAGAAATCTTTTTAGTGTAGAACTGCATAAACATTTTATAAATATCTTTTTATTTTTATTTTAAAGATCTGGCCTCCTCCATCTCAGATTTTGTTTTCTGTTGATAATGAACTGTTCCTTTCAAACAAAATAATAATAACAACAACAACAACAACAACAACAACAACAAGCTAATTAATAAATATACATATTTTCAAAATTCCCTTAAAATCCATTCAAAAAGTCAAAAAGAACACACACACACACACACACACACACACACACACACACACACACACACACACACACACACACACACACACACACACACACACACACACACACACACACACACACACACACACACACACACACACACACACACACACACACACACACACACACACACACAATTTGAAGGTCAAGTGGGATTTTATAATAAAGTCTCATTCTTTAACATAGCCAATTATAATAATTAACACAAACTAATAATGAACTATGCTTCTGTATTATTTAAAATCTGACAGAAATAAATGAATGACAGAATGACAGAAAATGTCTTTGGCTAATAAGCAAACAGATAAAAAGTTTATTTAGAAAGAAAGAAAGAACGAAAGAAAGAAAGCCAGATGACAACAGTAATATAATATGTTAACATTATTAACATTAGTTAAAGTAAACTAATAAAGACATTATTTTACATTCTTTATTAAACTTAAATTATATGATCATTTCAACATTTTCAAAAAATCTAAATAAATGTCATTAAAAAGCTATATATGTTGTTAGCATTAGTTAATGCCCTGTGACCAAACATTAAAAAAAAAATCCAAATTGTATATTTATTAAAAAACAATAGTGAAGATTATTATTAGCTCTTGCCATTAAATGTGTTAGCAGTCAAACCATTTCAAATAATTTTGCATTTATTTAATTCATAACTTTATCTTGCATTATTGCAATTAAACATCTACTGTAAATGTCTCACTAACTGTGGTTGGAACAAATCAGGTCTGTAAATCAAACTGTATCTGTATATAATCGGAGACATGTTTAATTTTTGGTCTTGCACCTTTTAGATTTTTTTGTCTTGCAGTGGTCTTTTTTTTTTATCAAGTCATGCCACACACTAGCCTCTGGCTAATCTTGCTTTGTGAATATATACTATATACAAAGCGACAGATGAATTTGTGCCAAAATCCTGAGGCCTTTGACATTAAAGAACAAATGCTTTATGTTGGATCTTATAAAACGTGGTAAACATCCACTTATTTAACTGGCGCAGTAAACCATCTATACTTAAACTAACCAAGTCAGTGGCTTCCTGCTTCTCTCAGTGTGGTTAATGTAAGCAGTGGCATTGCTTTCAACAAAACATTCTTCTTGTGTCTCTGAACGGAGCACTGAAGAATAATTGTGCACCAAAAATAAACTCATTAAACTTCTTTTCCCATGTTCTTCGGAGAGCATGCATGTATTTTTATGGGAAGCAGAGAATCTTCAGCTGCAAATGTCAAAATACAGGCTCTCACATAAATCATCTGATAAATGAGAGGGAAATCCTACACAGAAAGAGGAAAGGAGTTGTCAGTTCCGGCTTCCTAAGAGAGCTTTTTGGTAGTATTGCCTCAGGAAACACCAATAATTTGGTCTATACAGTTTTTTACATTTTTATTCTACAATTATTAGTTGTTTTATTGCCAACAAATCTTGCCATATCTATGTATATTATCCCACAGCATCTGGTTCAAATAAATAACAGCATTCATTGTAAATAAAATGCTTCACTGTCACTTTTGATAAGTTAATAAGTTAATATGAAAAGATTATGCTTTCTAAATGATATTTTGGAATGGTAATTTCTTACTTCGATTGTTTTGTCTTGTTTCTAGTCCAAATATCTAAAAATTCTTAAATCAAGAAGTATTTTCTAGACAGGCAAAATAAAAAGTCTTGTTATAAGAAATAACATGTCACAATGAAGTGTTTTTTTCCTTAAAACAAGCAAAGTAATCTGCCAATGGGGTTAACAAAATAATCTTATGTCAAAACTAAATTCATTAATTGCTTGTTTAAAGGAAAAACTCACTTAATTTTGGCAAATTACTTCTGAAAACAAGACAATATGTTTTGCTCGTCTAGAAAATCTTAATTCTTAATTTAAGAACTTTTAGATATTTGGACTAGAAAGAAGGAATAATTTTTGCAGTGTAATGTTAAAATGTCATTGTTTCCACAAAAATAAGCAGCGATTCACCATCTTAGAATGATTTCTGGAGGATCATGTGACAATGAGTGTGTGTGTGTGTGTGTGTGTGTTGACATGCATGTTTTTAAGCCTATTATGCTTAACAGGCTGATATGTATGTAGTGTCATGTAAACGTGCTACCCAGATTTATTTTACTGGTTTAAGGTCAAAAACAAAACCCAATACCCTAATTTCACATTGCATGTAAACACATTTACCAGCAGTATAGCAGTTTGTTTATGTGTGCATGTCTAATTGTATATGCAAGGTACACGTCACACAAGAAGTAAGAGTAGAAAGCATCAAGAAAACATTTTAATCCATGAATTCCATCAATACTACCCATTCCCATCAGTCCTCACTGCAGGCGTACATCCAGTTTGAGCGGGCAATTCTAGATGGGTAGTGGTAATATTTTGTGTACTCTGACTCTTTCATTCATTCATTCATTTTCTTTTCGGCTTAGTCCCTTTATTAATCAGGGGTCGCCAAGGCGGAATGAACCGCCAACTTATCCAGCATATGTTTTACGCAGCAGATGCCCTTCCAGCTGCTACCCATCACTGGGAAACACCCATACACTTCCATTCACACACATACACTACGGACAATTTAGCTTACCCAATTCACCTATAGCGCATGTCTTTGGACTTGTGGGGGAAACCGGAGCACCCAGAGGAAACCCACGCAAACATGGGGAGAACATGCAAACTCCACACAGAAATGCCAACTGACCCAGCCGAGGCTCGAACCAGCGACCTTCTTGCTGTGAGGCGAGAGCGCTACCCACTGCACCACCGTGCTGCCCCAGACTCTTTCTTATCTTAATAAAACATGAAATTGTGTCGCCAAAACAAACAACCAAAACAAAGTGCTAAATTTGCAGGTCCCGTAAAGAAATGCTAACATACAACAGTGCAGCTGTACATTTGCACAACTTTAAAGGTGATTTTCTCTCTGTTATTTTGTGTTTTTTGAGCAGTCAGATTGCAGATTTTCAAATAGTTGTATCTCATCCAAATATTGTCCTATCCTAACAAAATATATATCAATGGAGATATCATTTATACAGCTTTTGGATATTATACAAATCTCAATTTCCAGGAGTCATATACAGTTGAAGTAAAAAATGTATTGAAATTTTAATTCTTAAAAAAATATTTCCCATAATATGTAAATATAACAATGTCTGAATATTTTTACATAATAGTTTCAATTTCTAATAACTAATTTCTTTGTTCTATGCCATGATGACAGTACATAATTTCTTCTTACTTTGCAAGATTTCAGCTTAAAGAGCTATTTAAATGCTTAACTAGGTTAATTAGGTTAACTAGGCAAGATAGGATAATTAGGCAAGTTATTGTCTAACTGGAGTTTGTTCTGTAGCTTATCGAAGAACAAAAATTAAGCGGGCTATTAATACAGAACAGCAAAACTAAATGAAATGAGACTTTCTCCAGAAGAAGAAAAATATTGTTGGAAATACTGTGAAAATTTCCTGGGTCTATTAAACATCACTTAGGAAATATTTGAAAAATAATACAAATTTCACAGGAGGGCTAATCATTTTAACTTCAACTGTATGTAATCCATGGTCTTTTTGACTGCTAGTAAATCATTAACCAGAAAAAAAAAAAAAACTAACTGGCTAATCTTTCTCCACCTAAAATGAATATCAGCAGCTTTTAGTAAATGTCAAACGCAGCCCATTACCTTTGCTCTGGCCTCTCTGGACGCTTCAGCCTCGGCTGCCATTGCTCTCTGCAGCTGCAGGGGCAGTTTAACATCTTTAATCTCCACACGCTCCACCTTAATACCCCAGTCATCTGTGGCATCGTCCAGTGTAGACTGAAGGAGGAAAAAAAAACTGAGTTAAACCCTAACAGAGAATCCTCAAAGCCTCAAGCTCCACAAGTTTAAAGCACACTGAAAAGAGTGCCTGCCATAAACAATGTTCTCCACAGTTTTGTAAAGGATGTCAGAGCGAACGGCGGGCCACGTGTGAATTAGTACTGCAGTCGAGATGGATAAGTGGACATTTCGGCTGACCTACTGTGAATCACTGCCTGAAGATATGAAATGTCTGCTGGAATCAGGTCTTGCCCAAAACCAACTCAATAAGAGATGAGGGTCTAACTTGAGTTTTAGAGTGATCCATTCCTTTCAATAACTCGCATTTGTACTGGGATGCAATCGATTAAAAGGTTAGTTCACCCATAAATGAAAATTTCTTCATTAATTACTCACCCTCATGCCATTCTAACTGTCTATAGTGTTTTAAATACTATATCACAATACTCCTTACCAAAATACTATATACAATACTCCTTATCTATGGTTGATAAGTTTATTTATTTATTTATATTTTAATACCATATCAGCAGCATTGGCTATATTCATGGCAAAACCTATACTAAATATACAATATACAACATATAATCATATCAGTTTCTTAATAAACACTCATTGTACAAAAACAACATACAAATAACCACAACACTGAAAATAATTATATATGATCTTTTAGTTTGATTAATGATAAATATTCTAAACTTCCTCCAGAAGACACCTTCAAACATTTCCCTTAAAATAATTCCTGAATAAAACGTTCTCTAATAAAATGTAAAACTACACATTTTATTAAAATGTTTTATCATCAAAATATTCTTACACATGTCACAAATAGGTTTTTCTTCCCCTTTCAATAAATATAAGTGTGTAAGTCTTGAGTGTTACTGATTCTACATCTCGTATGTACAACCTGATCGTGTCCATTTTCAAAATCCATGGTTGATAAGCATGGAGGTCATTAATGTATGCAATTTTGACACACATGAGGCTTACATGCAAAAATGTTCAGCAGATGGGAGAGAAAAGTGAAACAAACACTTACAAGTTTATTAAAAACATTCCACTACTGTGCTTGGAGAAACAGAATGGGGCATCAATTTACCATACAGTTTATGGTGTTGTTGTGCTTTGCCACATCCTTTGTAGACAGGATTAGCAGATGACAATTCTGACATAATTTCCTCACTCTTCACTTGCTTAAAACCTATTTGAGTTTCTTTCTTCCGTTGAACACAGTAGAAAATATTACAAAACATGCTGATACCTGGCACCCATTGACTCCTGTGATAATTTTGTTTCCCTACTATGGAAGTCAATGGGTGCCAGCAACCAGCATTCTTCAAAATCTCTTATTTTGTGTTCAGGAGAACAAAGAAACTCATAAAGGTTCAAAAACACTTGAGGGAGAATAAAGTATGAGGTAATCTTCATTTTACATTTACATAGTAGTCATTTAGTCATTTAGCATAGTAGTGATTTAGTAGATACTTTTGTCCAAAGCAACTTACAATTGAGAAGGCATTCAGCGATTCAACAAGAAGAGGCAATACACACAAGAAGTGCTAATTTAAGTAATGATGCAGATCTTCTTCCATAAAAGAAGATATTTTGAAAGATGCTGTAAACTGGTAGACATTGACATCCATAGTAGAACAAAAATTACTATGGAAGTCAATGGCTACAGGTTTCCAACATTCTTCAAAACATCGTCTTTTGTGTTTAGCAGAAGAAATCAACTCAATCAACTGTTTGGAACAAGTAAAGGGTGAGTAAATGATGACAGCATTTTCATGTTTGTGTGAACTATCCCTTAAAGGTCAACGATTCATCAATTAATTGATCATTAACTTAAAAGGTTATTCAATATTTGAATTTGTGTAAATTGTCATCTCTATTTGCATTGTTTGTGTGTGTATAGTGTGATACCTGCATGCTGTGTGCGATCTCCTCACGGTCAGACAAGATCTCTGCCAGGTTCTTTGTTCCCAGCACATTCCTCAGAGTGGTTTGTGCCAGCAGACGAGTGGCCGCGTCAGCATTGGTGATGTTGGCGACTGCCAGAGTTGCGTTTTGCACGCGGTAGTAAACCACACCATCTACACTCACTGTCACAGAGTCCTTTGTCAACACCTGTGGAGATCAATCAAGGCAGATTATTTGATCAAGAACAACTTTGTTCCTGCAAAAACAAACAGAAAGAAAACTACACTGGCAGTCAAATATTTGGAATAAATCAATTTTTTCA
>CAIGQW010052715.1:2071356-2103614 GCA_903798125.1 Danio choprae | reverse complement strand
AGGGAGTGTTTCTATTCTTTACATTAATCCTTGATTAACATTTGTTAATGGGCTTAAATTATCATGGTTATCTCAAATAATAGTGATTAGATCAAATAACGTCACTTAGCTGATTAATCATATATTCAATGTGACATGCTTTGACTATTGATTAATCATATTATAATTAAATGGCCCACATGCGTCTACATACATATGTTTTTCATAAGAACTTTATCATTTTTCTTCATTATAATATTTAAGGTTTCATAGTTCCATTTGAAATGTTCCATTTTGTGTCTTCACTAGATAGGGACTGTGATGTGAGTACTCAGATCTGTAGCTTTAATTAAAGATGTGTTGATGTTCATGTGCACTGTGTAGCTAAAAAAAGCGGTTTTAAGTCAGAAGATGTAACAAAGTAAAGTGTCTACTCAATGCTTTCAAATAACCTTTATGAAAATAAAATGTCAAAATATGAGTGAAATAATGTTTATCATTTAGCATAACAGATATTTTTATGTACAAATGAACTAGCTTTCTTATTCTAACCTAAACGTATTCAAATATGTTTAAAGTTATACATTATAATGTTTAATGTTTCATAGTTCCATTTGAAATGTACTCTGAAAAGATGACCAAAGTATAAAGTTTGGCTCTTTGCTCCTATAAGTTTGATTTATAGTTAATTTAAAATTAGGTTTAGTGTATATTGGTAATCAGTGTTGTGTTACATTTTATAAAAATAAAAAAAAAGTCAGGGATTACTTTTAATTTTTATTTAATTAATTAAAATATAGTTGCCTTAAATACTTTAAATAAACTCAAGAGTTCTAGATTAATCAGTTCAGAGAAGCAGAGTTAAAGAATACAAATATATTAGGCTGAATAATTCAGTTTTTCAGCTAAAGAAAGTTACATTTATCAAGACGATTGAACATGCTTAAGAAACAATGAATTGAGTCAGAAATGAATGACACTTTGAAATGTTTATTGTTTTTTTGTTTTGATATATTGATTATTCTTTAAGTGTTTAATAAAGCTAAAATGTCCTGCTTGTCTCAAATGTAAAGCAGTTAAATTTCTATCTTGTCTATGCATTTAGATTTATTGTGATATTAAATAGTATCGAGTAAAGTAATTAAATGACTTATTGAGTAATTGAGTTATTTTTCAGACATAGTAATTTAAATGCAATTTTAATTGAGTAATTAATTACTTTTTTGGAAGTACTGTAACATACCCAACACTAGTGGGTATGCATGTGGCTTTTTTTAATGAGCATTCCAGATATGCTGCTTCAGTTTTTGAGTTAAAACACTTTTGAAAGACAAATGGGTGTTAGTATATCAACTACATCGTATGTAGTTAGTTTTATAATAAGTTTTCCTTTTTAAACTCCACTCAGTATTATTGCAGGCCTTTGATGACAAGTCAAAGTGCACTCTAGATTCTCATGGTCAAAGTGACCGAATCTTGCAGTCATTCCTCTCACGCCCTTCGTTTTCTGGGCGTCAATCCAGACAGCCCCTCTCTCACACCATTGCTGTCGTTCCTAGAGGTGCGATTATCCTGAGAAAGTAAGGGGAACGGATGCGCTGCTCGCTGGAGTGGTCTGGGACTCCATGGCGGCTAATCCTCTTTTAATTAGGCTAAGGAGAGAGGATATGGGACCCCCCTGGCTTAGTCACAGCACATTGACAAAGCACCAAGCTGGGAGAAGTGCACATCACTGACTGCTAGCAGCCTGTTAGGGCCTTACGCTGCCTTCTCATGTGTGAAAAAATGCTCTTCCCTCACCAGCGGCTACCTCGGATTTGACCTTTTCCTTCAGAGCTAAAGATTTTTCTTGAGCTCCATGTAGTCACGGAGGATGAGTTACAAAACACGGCTGCTCTCGGTTTCTCACTTGAGCTCTCTCCTTCTCTTTCTTCCTCAGTAAATCGCACATTCTCTCATGCGATCCTCTCTGTTTTTGTCTTGTACCGCCTTAATGATTGCTGACAGAATCCCTCCAAGGTTCTGAGGTCTATAAAAGCGCACAAATCAATTCCGGTGCATACCAAATTACCTGCTGTTCTGAACACGGTTCGCTGGAGACAACAGCAGCACCATGCTCTTTCTATAGATGTTCTACACATTCCACTGTGTTCCTATGTAGTACAAAATGCGATATCGCTTCCTAAGTACTCCTGTTAATGTTTTTTTTCAGGCATCAGGAAGAATATTCAGGCCCGTGATGTTGATGTAAACAAAGCCCAGTTGCATCATCACTCTTCTTGTGTTCTGCAATACCGAATATTCATCAATGGACAGACAGGTAAACTTGCAGGCAAAAGAGAGAATGAGTAGCATAGTGTTCTAATCAAACTGCAATTGCACTCTTAACACACAAGAGGGAGGTATTACTCCTCAGACGAATAAAGCTTGTTTCATCTTGAGGTCATTTGTGATTTCACTAGATAGGGACTGTGATGTAAGTACTCAAATCTGTAGCTTTAATTAAGGGTGTGTAACGGGTAATGTGCATGTGCACTGCGTAGCTAAAAAAAGCGGTTTTAGGTCAGAAGATGTAAAAAAGTAAAGTGTCTACTCAAAGCTTTCAAATAACTTTTATGAAAATGAAGTCAAAATATGAGTGAAATAATGTTTATCATTCAGCATAACAGATTTGTTTTATGTACAAATGATCCAGCTTTCTCATTCCACCCTAAATGTATTCACATATGTTTAAAAAAATAAATGATCATACTAAGATGTATTATATTTTAGTATGTTAAGATGACAAGAGGGGGAAACAGTGGTTTGAAGACATTGGCAAAGTGTAAAGATATAAAAAACATATTAGTATTTTGATGCTGCACCGTGATACTTAAATGGAGTCTTTAAATATTTCATGTTGTTCCAACTATGCTTGAAGGATTTATATAAAACTTTCTATTGAGTTATAATTTAGGATGTGCCTTCTGTAAATCATTGTAAAATGTGTGCTAAGTCATTATTTTTCTGTAATGTGCGGAATACACATTCTAATGAACAGAAACAATTATTAAAGCTGGATTGCACTTTTATTGTTTTTATGCTTAAAGTATTTGATAATTATTTTTCTTGTTGATAAATGCATTTAATTTTAATATAGGTATTAAAAACAAAATTTTATATTATATTTACAATGATTTCTTGTTAAAAATAGATTATTTTTAATTTTAGAAGTAATTTAAAACAAATCCTGCCTTAGAAAGTACACACAATTATGACAAAACAATTGCATTTTTCCATGTACTTATTTTTTCATAATTGTGTGTACATATTAAGTCAAGATAAATGCATTTTTTCTAGGAATGTTCTGAATCGCCCTGCTCAAAAAATGTGTGCTGTCTGAATCCGGGTCCAGCACATTGTAAAATATTGCACAAATCCAGAGTCTCTGTTGACACAGATCAGATTTTCTGTTTATTATTCCAGTTATCTGGCTGTGTGCATGGTGCTGGCTGAGGTTTTTCGAAAGGCAGAGAGATCCGATTTTATCAGATCCCACAGGTAGCATGGTATAAAAAAAAAAAAATAAAATAAAATAAAAAAACATCCTGACCCGTCTCTTCTAGTGAAATGAGTTCTCTGTCAGTTGCAGAAGATCTAGGGCCCACACAGCTGTTCTCCCTTGAGCTGGCGTAGATGAAACATAAAAGCAGAGCCTATATGAAAAATGCACAGAGCTGTAAAAGACAATACGCTCATCAGGCTCAATATCATGCTGCTGTTGAAAAAAAAAAGAAAGGAAGAAAGGATAGAGAACGAGAGAGAGAGACCCGGTTGCCCCGGATAGATCCTCTTTTCAATGGAATGGGTTTGACGGCAGGTCTGGATGAATGCCTGTGCAAACATTTACACACGGTGCACCATCCACCGATTGCATTACAAGGATTGATAGTTCAGTTGCTATCTTACCGACTGCTGTTTCATTGGCCCGTGTGAAATCAAACGCAGCCTTGATACAGGAGAATCAGTGGAGAGGCGGAATTGCACACTTGGGACAGCCAAACTTGCAATAAAGGACGGCAGAGGACATGCGTCTTCCACTCAGGTCTTTGTTTTGGTGTGCTGATAAAATGGACAAAAAAACGAGTGATAATGTACACAGCGAGAGGGCAAAATAACTAACGGCTTCTCTTTTTCATTCAGTTTATACATCTTACACAAAGTACAGTTGCTACCGTGTTATTGGACATGTTTTGGTTGTCTTTAATGTACTGCCACAGTGTTTGGCAAATGCTTCACTAATATTGAGATAATTAATAATCCACAGATAAGCATACCAATCAAAGTAGTTACATTTTTCTGAGTGCATTAAAGTGCATTTGATGGACTCTTCATCATCGCATGAAGCTGTAAAAGAGTACAGTGTAAAAAATATCTGTTAATTAACAGTTTCCGTATTTCTTGATTCACAAGTGCTTTCTGTTTATTTACAGTTGTGAATTGCATTATGGGATGTTGATCCCTGCTCTGTCGACTTTTGATGCTGAAAATTCAACTCTACAGATTAACAAAGGGATTTTTATTGACATTTTGTTAGTTCGAAATAATGGAATGTATAAGAAATAATATATCGAGAAATAAGACTCTAAAATAACTGTTTATTACAAGGTTTTTGTATCATAATATACAACACCAACCCAGACAATATATCACTTTAACCTATTTAAAATGTTAATAAAAGTTAAAAGTTGTTGGAAGAAAGATCAAGGTCCCATAATGCAATTCAAAAGCATAAATAAATGAGAAAATAAAAACATGAATCACAAAATATAGAAAACTGCTAATTTACTGATATTTGTATAGTGTAGTTGTCATTTCCAGTGGGTTTTAGATGCATTTATTGGTCTTAGGCTTGAAAATAGTAGATTTTCATGTCAGATATACACCAGATTTTTTTTATTTTGTGTATGCAGGTAGCAAATAAGGTTTTTTGTTTTTTTTACCTGTTATATACAGGTCTCTGTCATATACTTAATCTGAATTCTTCAAAGTTTATAATTCAATAAGAAGTCAAAGTGTGTTTATTTAAAAACCTTACTAAATACCATATGTATGCTGTTTTCCAACATAGTGTCTCCCGAATGGAAAAAAATAGAAAGCTTTGGCTGCAAGGTGACTCAGAGCTTTTACCCCAAGTATTCCAACCCACTAAACCAGCCACAACCAATCAATTCAGCCCATCTAAGTCCATGCAGAAACGACGAGAGGCATAAAAGACACTCGTGATTTTTCCATCAATATCTAAGCAGTGGATATTAAAAGAGAGCTGAATGTAGGAGAGCGAGAACTGGTTGAAAAACGAAGCCGCTCAATTCAGACGCCGCAGAAGGGCCAAGAGTATCTCGAGTGGAAACAAGCGTGTTGATGAGGGCCAGTGACCTCCAAAAGGAAGTGTCAGTGCTCGGGAAGAAAACATGCCTTCCGCCTTCTCTCCATCCTCACAAATAATTTGATAAAACGCAACGGAGGAGCGCTCAAGTCATCATCAGATTAACCCCTGTTCATCCGAATGCATTTCTCTCCCTCCGAAAGTTGCTCACGTCGTTAGCATTTAGATAGACGAGAGCAGCAAGGCCTGCGTAATAGGCTTCTCCCATCCCTCCTGCTCAAATCAGCTGAAGAGAGGAGGATTAAATGAAAAGAATAACAGTGATGATAGCAAGGGTGAGGGAATCAGAGAGACGAGGGAGGGCTGCGTGACGCTCCAACAGCCGTGAGCTCATTAACCGAGGCCTTGACAGAATTGATGTTAGAGGTGATTGGAGATTATCACATTTAGAGAAAGCTTCATCCTTCCATCACCCTCCGTTCCTCTCCTTCTCCGCTCTTTCTCTCCATTTCATCCAAGTCAGCTGGCCTGCGCTCAATTCCTGGCTCCGAGGAATCCTGTGGGAGAGGGCTTACGGATAGTATCAGCACGCGCCTGCCCGCTTGATCTCCTAATTCTGCTTCATTTAAACTTCATCAACTTTTCCACTGGACCGGAAGACAAAAAGAATAGAAACAGCTTGCGTCTGTGCTTTTTTTTTTTCACCTCCACCATCCTTTTGTTGTCAGATCTGAAATTACACCTTCACACCCCAGCGCTGCTCACTCACACACACACACACACACACACACACACATATCGAAACACCCCTTAACAGTATCACTAGATGGAAATGTCTACAGAATGATTCAAGAGCACTAATCCCACGTAACCCTCAACCCCAAACCTCCACCCTCCCTTTCCAATGCAGTTACCACTTCATCTGCCACTGCACACAACACACACAGACACACACACACGTCAGTGAATTTGGTCACCCCTCTAACTGATGCAGAAAATGAGATTACTTTATTTAAATGACTATGATAATAGTGTTGTGTGCCTTTGGCCTGCTGTAAGAGGGGGATTTCTGCTCAACTCATTGTTAGCAATTTAGCTGAGCCGCCTCATCTGCACAAACTAACAATGGCGATGTCGTACGTACAGGTTTCTTCCATCTCTTGTCCCTCATGATCCTTTTTTTTTTTAATCCCGGCCCAGTGAGACACAGATGTGTGGGTCCCTCTTTATTCTCGATTTACAGTCCATACGCAAGGTGGGCGATTTGCTTGCCAGGCCATACGGTGATGGGATACGCATATTGCATTTTAAATAAACTAATCCCTTCTATAAACAGAGTTTACAGCATGTCAAAAGGCTGAAGACGCCGTCATCTCAGATTAAAGGAACAGGTGTTCAATGAGAGCTTGTCTGAAGTTTCTGTCTGCCAGTAGTTATGTTAATACAGGTTTATCTTTTTTCTTAAATATGCTGACTTTAGAAACTGATGTTGTATTTAGATGTGGTATCGTTCTGAATATACTCTTTTTCTTCAGCATTCATGCACTTGGGACAGAACTTCATCCTGTTGTAACTTGGTATTTTGATATTTTTTTGTGTGGAATTTAAGTTTTACCATATGCTTTTACCTTTTATTTTGTCCTAGGGGACAAAACATACAAAAAAAATATTTATTTATTTATTTATTTATTTATTATTTCATGAAACAACTACATATTTTATAGTAATTTCTCTGATTGTCAAATATATGGATTATATATTTTTTAGACTATATGTCTCACAATTTAATTTTATTTTTACATTATGTTTCACTTAATATAACTTAACTACTTTTTTTATTTTCCCCTCACAGGTGCTTTCACATTATTTTGACACCATTTTGGCTAATTCTTTGCGTAAGAAGGATCCATTGTCTATTTTCAACAGTGTAGTAAGGTAGGAAGAACAACTCATAGTGAACTCGCTTTCAAACAAATTGTAAACAATTTGAAACCATAGTGTAACCATAGTGCAAGTCTGGATTGGAAAATCTTCGATCATATACAAATTCCTAATCCAGAGAATTCCTAATCCAGAGAATTGAAATGTCAGTGAAAATCTGATAGACGTCTAACAAAAGTCCAAAAATATATTAGTTTACAAACAGACAGACTTTACATGTGTGGTCTCTAATTCCTGTCTATTTGATGACTAGTCTACTTTTGGGATATTTTTAGACTTATAAGTTTTAACTGACAGGCCAAATTTAGCTTAGATTTAGACAAGGCATCGTATTAGATGTACATTAAACACAAAAAAAAGGTTTGCTGGGTTAAGACAGAAACAGGTTTCATACAATATTTATAAAGGTAATACAATTTAGCATCTTTGGTTCCACAAGAACCTTTAATATTGATAGGACTAAAGAGTCTTTATATTGGAAAATTATTCTTCAGATTATTAAAACGCTCTTCACACTAAGAAAAATCATTCCAGACATAATAATTAATCTGTGGCATTATTTAAAAAAAAAAAAGAAAGAAAGAAGAAAATTGGGGACTTTTATTTTTAGAACTGTACCCTTTATAACTAGTGTGGGACACATTGGTAGCAATGCTTTTGTGTTGTTTTATTGCATCACATTTTGTGTGAATCACCTATTAGGCCCCAAAGGCCAAACAGAACGTCTCGCAGAGTTTCCATATCCATCAAAGTCACAGTAGACAAGTCCTTGAAGATGCACCAACTCAATGAATGCATTACAGAAAGCCTCAGTGGACAACAGTGGCTCTCCCACAGTATATGACCACAATATTGGGCATTAGCAAGAAACATGAATAAATGATAAAAATGATCCACAGATATAGGAGAAACAGATATCTTCTTGCAATGCTTTATTTATGCATATTAAATATTTAGAGTACAGTGTGCGAGAAAGCACAGGTCAACAAAACATAGTGGCGTACCAAACGGCAGCGTGCGTAATGAAGCTGCATTAAGGCTGCGTGCAATGGCTTCTCTGATAGAGTGACTACCGAGTGCTGCTGTTTGTTCCAGAGCACTTCATCATAGGTGGGTTTTTCTGCAGGCCCCTGCGTCCCATGTTCCCGCTCTGCCTCCCCAGGCCCCCCGCCGCTTGCGTGATCTATTACCGTTCCGCAGCACGAGGAGCGATAAATCACCGTAATGCAGAGCGCTGATGATCAGGGCTGGGTGCGAGGAGACGAGATGAATCTACGTGAGCCGGGTGGGGCGGCCGTACAGTAGACAATGCTGGTTACTGATGGGGTTTGTTGTTTCACAGTGTGGTACCTTGGCAGGGGTGGAGGCCCCTGGGTATTGAGAACAGCAACAAGATGCTCGCACTTTCAGGGGGACATGGATTGGGACAGGGTGTGTAGGGACATGTATTCAGACGTGTTGAGGAATGCGACTTTGCTAGGTCGGAATTAGCCTAACACTGATTAAGACACAATACCGCTTGTTCTGGTCAGGGCAAAGCAGGGGACAGGAGAAAGATGTACTGCTTTACTGGAGTACAGAAATAGGGGGTGGAAGAAAAAAAAAAGCTGCAAATATTTCCAGTGGGAATAACTAATGCAGAATGCACGCAACATTCTGCAAGCGCAAACAATTAAAAACACATTTATATCAATAGCAAGATTTTAGCCTCATTTTAGCCTGAGCAGAAGCGTTGGTTTAGATAACTCCAGGCTCCAGACTGAATAAATGGTGGCAAATGCGACAAAAAAACATTTGTTACAGTAATTTAATATCTAGTCATTAAAGAGTCATTTGTTTGTAAAGTGGTATCATGATTAGTGCTGTGTTCATTGCCTCTGCTGGAAACATTGTCGTGCAATTTAATGATGTAGTTAGTCTGCAATTTTCTGATGTAGCTTATTATTTAATTAATTACTAATTTCAATTACTTTCATTTTTAATGAAATGAAAGGGAAAGTTCTCCATATGCAACAATAAGCAAAATGCAAGTCACAATGTCTGATTTATGGATAACTCTTATAAACATTTCATTTTAAATGAAAAAAAAACAACCTAAAAAGGCTTAGAGTTGCTTGTGAATCGCTTTTAGAGGGTCACTGAATGGCAGTGTTGGGAAAAGTTACTTTTGAAAGTAATGCATTACAAAATTGAGTTACTCCTTATAACTAGTTGCATTACTTTTTAGGGAAAGTAATGCATTTAGGTTACTTTTTCTTACCTGGATCTTGTTCAGGTTTTCTTTTTTTAAATAGGGGAGCTCTGCTATTAATAACGCACTGTATAACCTTTATTTACCTTTAAAAACACAATAAAAAAAATTATAATTTAGTATAATGTTATCTTCTGAAAACTTCCTGATCCCAGAGCTATACATGCTGTATACACAGATAAATGAAAGTTTAAAGCAATGCGTTTTTTTAATTCACTTTTTGTCTTATTAGTTAAGTAAAAACACGGTAAATAAATTTTTTTAATCAAATTAATTAAACTAAAAAGTAACACGCATTACATTAAAAAAATACTCAAATATTATTACTTCATTTTTACTTAATTATTACTTAATTACTTTACTTGTTACTTAGAAAAGTATGTCACTCGCATTACTTGTAATGCGTTACCTTAAACACTGCTGAATGGTAATTTGTTTTAACAGCTTTGCGAGTGATTTGAAAGTAATAAATGTTTTGAAATGTATATTTTATATGAAAAGGCAATCTGCAATCAACTGTAAAATACATATTTACAAATTTTGTTCAAATAAATTTGAACAAGGGTGACGCGGTGCCACAGGGTGTAGCGCTGTCGTCTCACAGCAAGAAGGTTGCTGGTTCGAGCCTCTACTGGGTCAGTTGGCATTTCTGTGTGGAGTTTGCATTCCCCGTGTTCGCGTGGGTTTCCTCCGGGTGCTCCGGTTTCCCCCACAAGTCCAAAGACATGGGTAAGCTAAAATTGTCCGTAGTGTATGTGTGTGAATAAGAGAGTATGGATGTTACCCAGTGATGGGTTGCAGCTGGAAGGGTATCCGCTGCGTAAAACATATGCTGGAAAAGTTGGCGGTTCATTCCGCGGTGGCAACCCCTGATTAATAAAGGGACTAAGCTGAAAAGAAAATGACTGAATAAATTTGAAGAAATATTTGTCAAAAAAAAGTTTACATTTAATTTTTAGCGTCATTCATTCATCCATTCATTTTCTTTTCGGCTTAGTCCCTTTATTAATCTGGGGTCGCCACAGCGGAATGAACTGCCAACTTATCCAGCATATGTTTTACGCAGCGGATGCCCTTCCAGCTGCAACCCATTACTGGAAAACATACATACACACTCATTCACACACATACACTACGGAGAATTTAGATTACCCAATTCACCTATACCGCATGTTTTTGGACTTGTGGGGGAAACCGGAGCACCCAGAGGAAACCCACGCCAACACAGGGAGAACATGCAAACTCCACACAGAAATGCCAACTGACCCAGCCGAGGCTCACACCAGCGACCTTGTTGCTGTGAGGAGATCGTGCTACCCACTGCGCCACTGTGAGGCCATTTTTAGTGTCATGTAAGTTTGAATTATTATTTAACACTACTAGATGAATACAACCAGGATAACTAAAATGATAGCATCATTTTGTAGTCAATAGGTCTTCTAAACACAACTAGAAAATCAGTTTAAAGGCTGAAGAAGTAGACAGCTATGCTCTCAGTGAGCTGAAGCGCTGTGGAACAACCCTCTTCATAGAGTGATTCTCCCAAGTAAAGTCATTTGGCTCCTGAATGTTTCATTTTTGGAGCCAATGGCTCCCCAGTTGTTTTCTTTTAGTCTGGATCCCTGGATAAGCAAGTGAAAAGATAACACTCTGAGCTGACTTGTGAGCAGATTTTTTTTGACACACCAAAGACCTTTGTGATGTGCCACTACACAAATAAAAAAAACAAGTCAGATGCTTCGAATGCAATAATGTCTCAATATAACTTCTCTTTAGTCCCGAAAACACCACCAAACCCGTGACCGTAACCTCACGAAGGAGAAGATGAACTGCAATACATAGCAGAGCTTGTCTGTTTAGGTGCAGTTTCAGCGTGTTTCATCAGTGTGAAGGTGAGGAGTGGCGGCGAGGGCTTCTGTTGACATTAGTTTACATGCTGTTTGCTGCTTGTTGCACGTCTTGCGCCGGATGCCTCAAAGCTCACTTCATCAAATCAGACAGAGGCGCCACGTTGAGTTACAAAAAGAGGGGAAAATAAAGAGGGAGAGGTGTGTGTGGGGAGAGAAATCGAAGGTTTTGTTGGTGATGTAACACCTCAGGTCGAATTGAGATGCCTGAGGCGGATCTCAGGAGCTGCTTTAAACTTCTGCTTTTCGATTCCCACTCCCGTTACTCTGAAGGGTTCAACTCTCTCAGCACTTAAAGAGAAAACTTTATTTGTGGGAGAAATTAAGCCCTGAAATTAAGCTCATCTTGCCGAAGGGATCGTTTCACATCTTAATTTATTTTGGAGATTGTTGCATATGCAAAGGTAAAATATTAAAACAAAGATTGATTGAGATGAAATGCATTCTTTTTAGCTGTCTTTTGACTTTGTTGTACTGGTAGTTTATTTGATCTGTTTTTTTTAAACCAAATATTCTTTCAGTGCTGTAAACATGCTTGAAGTTAGATAAAATCACTAAGTATGATGTAACTCTGTGAGAAAATTATTATTAATATTCAAACAAGCCTGTGGCACATGGTTTAAAATCAGCATGCTAAATACTGACCCTTTTTCATGATTCAAAAACAGCAGCTAAAGCAAAGGGAAAAAATGCATCCTGACAACTTCTATCATTTTAGTGGAAATTGTGTTACAATTAAGTTAATCTAATTTTTGTAGGGCTTTTTTGAGAGGTGAAGATTTACTGAAACTCTTTGCAATATGACACGCTTCACTGACTTTCAGGGATATTATGGAACAAACAGGTAAATAATACTATTACCATTTGTACAAATTCATCAAAATAATGCAAGATAAAATATCATGATCAGACTGCCATATCAATTGTCTAAATTTAGCCACCATTAGCAAAAAATCATTTTGGACCCAGCCTTTGCACAGTTTAGGCTAGATTACATTAGTAGAAATCTTTTTTTAACTATCAAACTTAAAGTACAGTCGTGGCCAAAGGTTTTGAGAATGACACATATTAGTTTTCACAAAGTTTGCTGCTAAACTGCTTTTAGATCTTTGTTTCAGTTGTTTCTGTGATGTACTGAAATATAATTACAAGCACTTCATACGTTTCCAAGGCTTTTATCGACAATTACATGACATTTATACAAAGAGTCAGTATTTGCAGTGTTGGCCCTTCTTTTTCAGGATCTCTGCAATTCGACTGGGCATGCTCTCAATCAACTTCTGGGCCAAATCCTGACTGATAGCAACCCATTCTTTCATAATCACTTCTTGGAGTTTGTCAGAATTAGTGTGTTTTTGTTTGTCCACCGCCTCTTGAGGATTGACCACAAGTTCTCAATGGGATTAAGTTCTGGGGAGTTTCCAGGCCATGGACCCAAAATTTCAACGTTTTGGTCCCCAAGCCACTGAGATATAACTTTTGCCTTATGGCACGGTGCTCCATCGTGTTGGAAAATGCATTGTTCTTCACCAAACTGTTGTTGGATTGTTGGAAGAAGTTGCTGTTGGAGGGTGTTTTGGTCAATCGGAAAGGTGCTTCATCTGAGAATATGACTTTGCCCCAGTCATCAGGAGTCCATTCGCTATACTTTTTGCAGAAAATCAATCTGTCCCTGATGTTTTTTTGGAGAGAAGTGGCTTCTTTGCTGCCTTTCTTGACACCGGGCCATCTTCCAAAAGTCTTCGCCTCACTGTGCATGCAGATGTGTTTACACCTGTCTGTTGCTGCTATTCCTGAGCAAGCTCTGCATTGGTGGCACTCCGATCCAGCAGCTGAATCCACTTTAGGAGACAATCCTGGCGCTTGCTGGACTTTCTTGGACGCCCTGAAGCCTTCTTAACAAAAATTGAAATTAAAAGTTCTTGATGATTCTATAAATTGTTGATTTAGGTGCCATCTTAGTAGCCACAGTATCCTTGCCTGTGAATCCATTTTTATGCAATGCAATGATGGCTGCACACGTTTCTTTGCAGGTCACCATGGTTAACAATGGAAGAACAATGATTTTAAGCATCACCCTCCTTTTAACATGTCAAGTCTGCCATTCTAACCCAATCAGCCTGACATAATGATCTCCAGCCTTGAGCTGGTCAACATTCTCACCTGAGTTAACAAGACAATTACTGAAATGATCTCAGCAAGTCCTTTAATGACAGCAATGAAATGCAGTAGAAAGTTTTTTCAGGATTAAGTTAATTTTCATGGCAAAGAAGGACTATGCAATTCATCTAATCATTCTTCATAACATTCTGGAGTATATGCAAATTGCTATTATAAAAACTCAAGCAGCAACTTTTCCAATTTCCAAAATTTATGTAATTCTCAAAACTTTTGGCCACGACTGTACATTGTCAGAGGTGTTTAGACTCAGTGTTTTCAATCTTTAAGCTGGCCTAATCTTGAGAGGTGGAACACCAGCTCATCCTGCTGTTTCCCCCTTTATCCCTTCATTGTGTTGCCTACCCCTGCCACCCCTCCTGGAGCGTGCTAATTCCCTTTTGATGAGGCGTGCTAAAGAAATCCTTTTTCCATGCTTTTAATTCCCCTCTGGCTCCCTAAGCAGCGATCGCAGTAACAGATTTCAGGCCCTCTGTGCTGTTCTCTTGGTCCTATAATAGAAGCCATCTCATTAGAAGACTCCGTTTCACCTACGCTGTCCACGGCACAGGTCAAAGCACAGAGAAGGACTTTCTGTTTAATACATACATCACAATAACTACCTTCCTTTCTTCTCGTGTTCTAGACTATCCGCTCCATTGTGCTTACAGTGTTTTACTGGGATGGTAAGTAGCTCGTCCATTTCTCTCTCTGCGCGTCTGCGGCAGGCCAGGTTATTAATGAGCAGCAGCTGGGACCAGTGCAGGTACACGCACAGCCAGACAAAGCCCAATATATAACCGTGAAGCTATAAAAAACGAGCTGATGTAAATGAGAAAAAGCCCAGGAAGGAGGCTGGGGCAGTTTTTAGAGCAGAGCAGGATGCTGTCGAGACTGAGGACGAGAGTCACAGGTCAGGTGAAATCGCAGGCACATAAAGGGCCGCTTAGCCGGCGGAGGGCGACCCGGACACTTCCCCCGTCAGCCGCTGGGGTCAAGGGTCAGCCCTTGAGAGGTGTAGTGGTGCGTCTATTAGATGGACTTTTCCCGCCTTGCGTGTGGCACTTAGCCAAAGGTGACAGCTGCATGAGGAGCTGGGACGTGTTCAATCAAATGGGAGGGGGCTTCTGAGCCTCCGCCGGCGCCATTCGGTTAAAGTGGCTGTATATCACAGCTAATCATGATTTCGGCTGCTACCTGAAAATTATTCAATCCTGATCGCAGCGTTCGGCCCCCTTATTCTTCTTCAGTCCGGCTGCGAATGATTTCAGACCATCTTTTGGGGTCAGAAAGAGAAAACGAGCATGGCGGCATAAACAAACGCGCACTTCACAACTAGGTCAGCTGGCAACCTGTCCGCTACAGTACATCACTGCAGTCCAGACTTACCAATTCCAAGAGACATACTGGCGGATTTTGATCCTACAATAGCTTAGAAAGCGCTTGCGGTGCAGTTTATATAAGCAGGTGATGAAATGTACGGGAAGTTTAAGAAGGTAAACGATATTAAGATGCAGAGAGATGATGTCAGAGCAGGCAGAAGCTCATTTGTAGTGCAGGGGCGTCGTACGGGCTTACTCAGACACATGCTCCCAATTAGCTGGCCTTCCTCATGTAAATGCCCTATAAATTATCCCCCGTGCTACAGGATTAGGTGCTCATAAAGGGAGTTAGCATCTCAATAAAGAGACAGGTTTGCTGCAAGAGCAAATTAGTGGAACGGAGAGACAGAGGGTGGGAGGGAGATGCGGCAGAAAACAGTGCGAGTTTGTGTTGATTTGTGGTGTTTATGTTTATATTTGCATATCATCTGTTTTATTATAGATCAGTAACAGGATGGGGTCACCCTCAAGTTAGGGTTTAGTCTGTGTGTGCGGGATTTCGTTCATGCACGTGAGATATAAACAAATGAACAATGTCATTAGCCCTGTAATACTGAGAAAACACTGAACGACCAAACATGATGAATGAATAAACATGTCTAGGAAGGAACGGCTCAAGGATAAAGATCCGTGTATCCGGTTTTAAAAGTGCTGCCAGTTTTGGTGTAAGTGTAGACATGCGTGTTGGCATTCAGCAGCTCCGGGTGCAGAAACAGACACCTGACCTGGCAGTAAGGGGAGAGGTATGCCTCGTGTGTGGGGTAAACATCAATGCCCAGAACAGCCACTGGAGAACCACACACTGATATATTTATCTCACAGTAATCTCGGATATACAATCCCAAACGCTGGGTCATTCTGCTAAATGGGTACTATTTGCGTCCCTCATGTGTGCAAAATTTTGTTGAATAATTAATTAATGATGCCAACATATCATATATGTATATCAGTTATATACTATATTGAATTTATTTTCTTTACAATGTTTCCTAGCAAGTATACTAACACACTGTAAAATTTAGTTAACCTTAATCTCAAAAAATAACTTTGTATACACCCAACCTACCCTGAGGCTCTAGTCTTTAGGAACATCCAATGCAGATGAAACAGAAGTCCCTTTAAAAACAATCATAAGAGAACATTAAACATGAACAAATTTTCCCTTGCTAATCTTAAGCAAAAACACTCAAAATAACGGTTAATTTCAACATTTACTAATAGATTCGAAAGAAAAGCATGGTGAGAATTAGAAACTAACTTGACAAAATAGTACTCATACAAATACATTACTTAACTAGGGAAAAAAAACTGAACTAGAGTTTCTGAGTAAGAAAGCCATACTGTCGCATGCAAATTCTAGAGAATACAACATTATTACCATTAAAAATAAGAAATTGCTAAACATTGAAGAAAGTAAACTAATTATTAGTTAGGATATTGGTTAGGTTATACAGTGTATATGTAATATATTTCATTTTTGTTCAATTTATTACAAATGATCTGTTTTCAACAGATAATATTCATTATTATAAGACCATTATTTACATATTATGACTTTTTTAAAGGGATGAAATATTAATAAAAAATCTTTCAAAATAAATAAATATATGGAAATTCTGTATAATATTTTTACAGTGTTGAAATAAAATCTTGGTTTTTATATAAATGCTTAAAGCAGAAACTAAGGCATTCACGCCAACAAAGAAATCTCTTGAAGTCTCTTGAAAGATTGACTAAGCTTGCAATATGTTACCAAAACAGGCTGTCATACGTTAATTGACACAATGAGGCAGTGATTTATTAAATACAGGGTATTATTAAGCTTGGCACTGGGCAGACAGTTAATCGGGACATGGGTTACATTGTTGTAGCTCATACACTGCCAAATATTTCAAAACATACAAAAGAAACTGAAATCTTGCTTGGCTCCCTTTAGTAGCTATATTAAATGAGGCAAAACATACTGCAGGCACACACATACACATAAAAATAAGACATTTAATAGGGATTTCCTCTTTAATTAGCCTATTGTTCCCCCGTAGCCACATAAATATTTGCAGTCATCAGGCCCATCTACTTTAATTATGTTTTGTCTACCCACGCACACACACATAGAGACCTCTAAAGAGTTTATGAATAAACAAAAGGTGTGGATGGATTAAGTTAATGCCAGGCTCTATTTTTAAGATCTGCTGTGTTCAGATCAGGCAGCAGATGGCGCTGTGCTGGCAGTGCCAAGAGATAATGGGGACAGATCGGGCCGCATTACTGCCCATTATCTTCTAATTACTTGTGCGAGGAGCGCTGATCCTGGCGTTTGTGTAAGGAGAAGGCAGAGCCCGGATTACTCGCTCTCTCTCCTCGGGGACTGCAGAGATTCAGCCAGGCTGGTGGGCTACACTGAGATCTAAAAGAGAACAATCCCTCTTGCTTCCTCCCTCTTTCTTTCTTTCTTTCTTTCTTTCTTTCTTTCTTTCTTTCTTTCTCTCTCTCCATAGAAAAATACATCTCTCCATACAAATGTCTTCAGTCCTCACTGAGTGATGCTCTCATGTTTTCTCTGTCAATCATGAACTGTAGTTTATGAACCAGTGATTCTCAACTGGTGGGTCGTGAAACAAAAAAATGTGTCAAAGGTCTGTTGTGAATCTGGCAGGGCTCAACAGTAAGGATAACCCAGTGACCTGGAGGTTTGGGCCTGTTGATGGAGATTGATCAAGTTGGGTTAGTTGATCCTATTTGCGAGTTTGAATGTCTTGTAAGGTTTTGCAAAAGTGTGGATTTAATAATCTTGTTGTTATTGGTTAGAATGTGGTTGGAAATGAAAAAACTAATTATTAATTGTTTGCATCATGTGCAACCTTTAAAACATTTGCAGGTTTATAATTGTATTACTAATAAAAACATACATAATTTTTTTTACATAAACAATGAAATTTTTATATATATATATATATATATATATATATATATGTATATGTGTGTGTGTGTGTGTGTGTGTGTTGTATGTAGCTGTATATTTTATCACAAATAAATATAAAGAGTTGAGATGGAAAAGCGCTGTCTGAAGTTTTCTTCTAAAATGAGAACTGTTCTCATCTTCCTGTTTATAATCAGTTTAGTTTTTATTTACTACATTTATTAGACATGGTTTTGAGCAATCTATTAATATTTGTATTATTCCAAAAAGGTCTGATAACTTTTCTCACAATTTTTTTAATATAAATGCTGTCATTTAGAGCATTTTTTGTTTTCAGAAAATTACAATTGGTCGTAACAGAATAACATCAGGTTGTTTTCAGAAATTCAGTTTAATCTATAATTGATTTCTGAAATTTTGTCAAAAAATGAACATAAATTAAAGTGTATATATATAGACTAAAGAATTTTTTTTTAATTTTGTATATCTGTGATTTGATAGTGTTGTGTGCCTCTACACATTGTAAAATCTAAAACCTGTGTCCCAAAGCAAAACTAGTGCAGTAGACCACACCGAGCACCTGCTTTAGGCAGAACAAAAAACATCTCTTGATCATGACCTCTTGCTCCCTTACATCCCACATGAAACAGTCTAGAAAGCTAACAGAGCTGCTCACTATCAGAGGCCACTCCGACTACTCATACACTCGTTTAGCAGCCCTCACGAATCAGACCCAAACCGTGGTGTAAAATCAGGTTGAAGGGCAGCTCATACATTTTAGGGGACTGAATCAGAGCAAAAGCATTACTCTAAAAATATAAGAGGAAAGGAAAAGCAAGCGAGCGCTGCCCGAGGCCTCCCAGAGGAGCCTGCTAACTGCTCAGAGGCATATGGCTAACCATGTGCTGGCTCCCCCACGCCTGCTCTTAAGCTCCACAAGAGCCCAAAGCTCTTCACTTCATTACCAGCGTTTTGTACTGCATCCACCATTTGTGCATATTAATATCTATCAGGCACTCAAACCCAAGAAACTGTACAGTCGGCTCTGCCAAAGTCTTAAAAAAACAGTTTCTTCAGGAAAAGCAACTCGATAAGAATCTCAGGGCACCATTTGTGGGTTTATTCGATGGTTTATGCGGGCAGATTGCAAATTATTGAGTCAGCTCGACTGGATTGGTTGCGGATCCTTAGAGTGGATGTGGAATGATGTGTATGTTCACGTCCAGAAAATGCAAACGAGAAAGAAAGGTGTTTGTGACCTTGACTGCATGTTTCATATAAATATTTAGTGTTTGTACTCATAAAAATAAAGGTTTCAAGCACAGGATTTTACAGCAGTGCCACAGAAGAACCTGTTTTGATGCCCAAAGAACCTTTTAATGCACTGTTTTTTTGGTAACACTGTTCAATATTATTAATTATTTATTATTGGTTCTTTATTTATTAGTTAATTTATTAGTTAATATGATATCATTTATTTTAATACCATGAACAAAAATGATTTTGTAAAACAATACCTTTATTACAGTATTTATTCATATTTGTTAACATTAGTTAATGGAAATAAAGTGGTTCATTGTTAGTTCATGTTACCAAGCATGAGTTTGGATTTTAATAATGCATTAGTAAATGTTGAACTGTGATTAATAAATTATGTACTAGTATTGTTCCTTATTAGTTCATGTAAGTAAATACAGTATTTTAAAATCTAAAAAAACTTTTTTTTACTTTGAAGATCCTTGAATAGAACTGTGGAACCACTGTATAAAAATTCCTAATTTATCAAGAGTGTAAAAACCAAATATTCTTAAACCTTTAAATTCTTCCATTATTTTAACATGACATCATGTATGACATTTTTGTCCTCTGTTAAATACAAAAGTATATATTTTTAACACTTTTTATATAGCATTACAAATTTCGACTACTGAATGTTTTTAAAATGTGCATATTTGGGAGCTCAGCGATTATCAGATTGACCAATTTGTTCTTTTGATTTAGTCTTTTCAGTTAATCTAAAAGTAAGATTGAATTTAAAAAGGGATGGTTCACTCAAAAAAGCAAATTCATTCTCTCGTGTTGTTTCAAACCTAGTTTTCAAACCTATTTTATCCTATTTATTCTTTGTAAAACATTAAAGATGGTAACTTTGATTAATCCATTTTTATCCACTCAATAAAAGGATTAAAAACAGCACAACTATTTATCCATCAATTATTTTATAGATTGTGGGATAGTGCATAAAAGAATGCTAAGTGGAAGATTCACATTTGTTTAAAAAAAAAATACAACTTTATCCGTTAAGATGACATTTGAATAAACTGACAGGTTTTGAATAAATTCCTCTTCACAACAAATAAACTAATGTGAAATGCTAACCACACATGACATGTAATATCTGTTTCATTCATCCTGTCAAAGTCTGTCATGAAAAGGATTGGGTGTAATTAACACAAGACAACATGACCGCTTTTATTGCATTAAATTTTTTTTCTTTCCTTCTGAATTGAACTGAACTGAAACACAGATTCATAAAACATTTGATGCAATGTCAAATTTTCACAATGTTAAAAGAAAACAACTGCATATCTATAATCTCTTGTGTTCCACAGAAAGGAAGTCAGACATATTTGGAATGACATGAGGTTGAGTACATGATGACAACATGTCATTTTTTTGGGAATTAAATGCATTCACACATCATTTCAAATGTCTACTTGTTTCTGTGTGTATATGTTCATGAAGATTGACTGCTTGCATTATATGCATACCTAGTTATGCACATGCATGAGTATGAGTATGTGTGTGTGTATATGTGCCCATTGCGTCTGGTTCTTGCCTCCGACTGACATGTAATAAAACATGCCGCTGTGTTGTTGATCAATCTCAGCGGCTCGCCGGCCGCACAGCAAGGGCATGTACATGCAAATGAGAATAGCTAAATACCACTGAGGGGGTGGAAGAGAGAAGCAATCACTTCATCTGACAAACCACGGGGAAAGGAGGAGGGATGGGGGATATATAGAGAGAGGTATATGCAAAGTTGAGGGAATACAGAGAAGGACAGGCTGCTAACGAGCATATGCGCTTAATTACACAGGCCCGTATGGGGACCGTGGGTGCAAGCATGGGCCTTTTCTGAGCTCCTCAAAGGCACCGGGGGGAGTGCTGGAGTGTTTTGTGGGACACTGAGGCCTTTGTGAGTTCATTGAGAGAGTCGGAATGAACTCTGCCACACAGGGGCAGCAGAAAACACAGAAGCAAAAACCATCAGGGTCATGTTAATGTTTGCTTGGGAGCAAGAAAGCGGGACAAAAAGTGTACGCTTTTGTTTGTGTGTCTGAAACCACCCCAGTGACCATAAGGTCAGCTAATCTCAAACGCTCTGACAATCCCAAATGTACACAAGTGGAAGAAAGAGAAGAAGGTGGCAAGAAGATGGAGCGATGGGATGAGCGGGACGAGATGGAGATGAGCAGTCGACATGACAATGATGTGAGAACCGATTAATGGGTTCTTTCACTACTATGGGAACTTAAGGGAACTTTGACCCCTGGCTTTCAATCTTTAATCATTGATTCCTTATGAAGAGTCAATCCTGGTGGCTCTTTTTCTCTTTGCATGTCTAAGTGAGTCCATAGACACATTATTAAAATACAATGGGATCAATCCATGGGCTTTTGGCCCAAATAATCTACTTTTTAAAACCTGCAGCAGTTCTGTCCTTATCTCTTTTCTTTTTTGTAGACTCTGTTTAACTTTAGGATGGAACGCACATTGGGCCTGTTTGCAAGTAAAGCTGGTGTTTGAGAGCAGGTGAACTAGGGAGGATGAGTAAAAAGAGGCCTGTGAGCTGATTTGCATTCAATTTAAACATATAAGTGATGGAGTGATAAGTGATATGAATGATTTCCGAAGTGATCTATGAGAGAGAGAAAAAAAATCAAGGCTTACCAGCAGCTTTGTTGTGGATTTTGGTGAAAAAAGAATTTGACATTATTGCATTATTGTTAAATGACTGGTGTTTTGGCGTGGCAGGATGAAACCTAAATCATCTAGATTGCTGTACTATTTTAAATCCAGATTTACTGAAAATGTATAAAGTACCACACAAAACTTTGCTTTCAGCTTATAAAATAAAGGCAAGGGTAAAAATAAAAAGAAAGTAAGGCAAAAATGTTAATTTTGTCAGTATTTACTCACCATGTTGTTTCCAAACTGATTGGCTTTTTCCTCCATAGGGCAAAAAAAATATATAACATACTAGCTACTCTTTAAAAAAAATAAGGGACAAAAGGGACTGTTGCTGAAAAGCTATGAAAGAAAGCACCATGAAAGTGGTCAGTGTGACTTTTTTGTCAAATTCTAAATCTTCTGTTGCTGGGGAAATGATTTTTTGTATTCAGTCAATATTTTAATAATTCCTTTGAAAGGTCTTTAGAGAAACAACTTGAATGACTTGTTCATGAATTGGACTATTTTGTTTCTCAAGTTTAGCTCACCATCTAGTGAAAATTTTACAGAAGAAAGCAAAGCAAACATGATGGTGAGTAAATTGTGACAGTTTTTATTTTTTAATAAAATGGATACACTTTGGACACTTTTCCTCTCATTTGACCTAGTGTATATATCAGTGGCCAGGGCAGAAAGTTTAAAAGCAGTGGACCTTATGGAAATAGGGTTGAACTCTAGAAATCCAAAAATAAAACAAACAACCAAAAATAAGCAAAATGGCATTATGTTCACTCTTACTCACTATTTTTCAGCTTAGTCCCTGATTCAAAAATGACAGAAACCAAACAATATCAATAACTGTTAAGGATCATATGTGTTTTGTAGTCTCACCAAAAATTTGCATACCAGATAACATATATTTGCAAATAAGCCCAAACACAACATAGCATGATGCAAACATTTTGAGATAATCCTCATAGACTGGTATTAAACGTGGCTTTAGTAAAGCTATAGGACATGGGATTTATTTGCATAATATTGATGATGATGCAGTCTTATACTGAAAGTACATTCTGTAACTCATTTACAGCGGGAAAATGATTGGATTAAATTAAATGTTTGGTTTATAAAATGAAACCACACAACTGGATGGTTAATTTTACCAGGATATTTTTTACTTCTTATTTATTCTTAAATATGTGTACTATGCGGGATTTTTTCTCATTTGATTGTATCAGCTCTCAGTCTGAGTGAGCAAGTGCTACTCGAGCTCTTATGCAGACTCCCCGCTATAAAGAAGAACAAGCATAGCCATAATTCTTATGGTGTTTGACACCTCATGTTTGAAACTTTATTGAATTGTACAAAGTAAAATGAAACTGTGAATAATAGACTCAGACTACAATGGCTTTCACAGCACAAGGGTCCTAGATCAAATCAAATTTTCAACACTCACAACTTTAAAAACTGTTTTATGTACCTTCTTGTCTACTCAACATTTTTTTTGAAAAATATTTAATCAGAACAATTAACATTAAACAACAGTAAAATCATTGGTCATGCTTTAATTCCTTCTCGGTTCCTTTTCATTCCTTTCATGGCACTTCTCTCACAAATGTCTGTACACAAAACATTGCAATCAGAAATTCTTGTGTCTCCCCAAATGCCTTTTTTTGATAAGTGCTTTTGTGACTGGTGCAGTCGTGTCTAATTTCTTTCTACTGTTTTTCAGCTTTATTCCACTTCTTAAATCCATTCATCTTGGCTTTTTACCTTTGATTAAATGTAAGTCCATCACTGAAGGAATCCACACAGTCTTGTTGCAGCCTGCAGGAACTCTGCCATTCTAATTCACAATGCCTTTTTTTTTAAACAAGCATTTCTGCATCCATGCCACCTCTCCTCCAATTAAATTAAAGAGATGGGTAATTGGCAAATGTCCTTCAGGCTAAATTCCCTCCTCATAACTTACCGCAGCCCACCGGTGGCTTGGCTCTGGAAAGGGGCTTTACTTTCACGGCCGCCGACAACTTATCAGTTCCGCTGAACGCTGACACCTTGACGTCCTTGACAGTGCATTATTACTTTTTCATGACGCAACCAGATGCAATTACAGCAACATTCTTGCTGTGTATCCATCCCCAACTGTCAGAAATGAGCCCAGAGTGGAGAAATATCAGAGATAAGACATCAAGCCCACCCAGTTGTTAAGAAGCAGACAGGAGAAGACTGAAAGACAGTGACTCTCAGGACAGGGGGGTGGATTCATCTTTCCTCTGGGAAGCCAATTTTGTCCTTTTCACACCATGTGTCAAACGACCATGAAAATGCAAGTATTTTTGTTCATTTATTTGACTTGAAAAGGTATTTAAGATCAAATTGTCTAATAGCCAAATGGGTAAAATGGTCAGCGCCACCTAAACAAAAACAATACATTTCTCAGCGATGCTCTCAGAGGAGTCACTGACCTCAGGCCAGCAGCTGGCTCACTCCATCAGTGTGATAACCTGGGCCTGGCATCTGTGTGTCTCTCTCCATCTGCTCAGAGAACTGTTTTAATGGACCAGCTCACCCACCTGACCTGCCCTGAACTAAATACTCTTTAGTATGTTGGATAAATAGCACTAAATGCAGAAATAATCACCTTAGACATGTATGCATAAGATTCAAGCATTTAAACAGCTGTCAATTAGTGATACTGGTATATTGACAAGAGGCAAAAATGAAGCAATGGTTGGACCTGATAGCCTTGTGGGCAGCACTCCGATATACAAGTTTGAGTCCCAGCTTTCTATGCAATCCTGCCCCCCTCTCTCTCCCACATCGCTTTCTGTATACTGTCATATGACAATAAAGTCAAAAATGGCAAAAACAAATCTAAAAAAAACTTGCAGCAATGCGGCACCACACATCAATCTGGTGCACTGAATCTCTATAAGGAGATTCAGGGAGTCACCTTGTAATTTATCGTTATCATAATAAATAAATACCCAATTTATGTTTAGTGGATGAGTTTAATGCAACAGCTGATCATGAAGATTGTTACTCCAGTTGCACATTGTTATAAATTAAATACTTATTCATTATTTTGTCATTATCCTGTATGTTTAATTTTAAATGCATTTTTTAAATAATAAATTATTATTATTATTATTATTATTATTATTATTATTATTATTATTATTATTATTATTAAATGGATAGTTCACCCAAAACTGAAAATACTGTCATCGTTTACACAACTTTGTTCTATACCTATTTGACTTTATTTCTTCTCTTGAACACAAAAGAAGATATTTAGAAGAAAACTGTAACCATCCACTGACTTCCATAGTATTTGTTTTCCCTGCTATAGAAATCTCTGGTTACAGGTTTTCAGCTTTCTTCAAAATATCTTCTTTAGTGTTCAACAGAATAAAGAAACTTCAAAATATTGGAACCACTTGGGGCTGAGTAAATTGTGAGGAATTTTTGAATTGTGTTATTTCTATCCCTTTAATGTTCAAAAGAGTGCAGTGTACAATATAGTACTAGTTTTTCTCCAGAATTATGCATAACTTTTGATAAAATCAAATACCTTCTTAAAAAAACTAAAGTATTAATTTATTTTGAAACAATTACTTTTCCTAAACTTTTGGATGGTTGGTTAGTGAATAAGAGCTTCTAAAGTGCTTATTGATGATAATCATATCAAACTTTGTTTTTCAGGATGATCTACTTTCAACAAGAATTTCTGAAAGCACTTTTGTGCTCGTTCTGAATGCTTATAGCCATCATAAGCCTCCTCTTCCATTCTGGTCTCAGCAGTCCACAGCAGACCATTACTTGTTTTTGCTTCTTTTTTTTCCACTCTCGGGTTGTGGCTCATCTGAGATAAAATGCTTAAAAGAGTCGTTTTCCTCTCCTGTTCCATCAGAAACCCATAGGAGCTCCATCTCTTTCAGGTACAGTAAAAAGGAATAAAAGATCTCTGTGAGGGGCTGTGGAGGAAGCCCATGTGAATAGTGCTTGCTAGATTTTTCCTTCCTGCAGGTATTGATTGCCTCATGCCTGTCCCCTGTCTACAAGTTACAGGGGAAGATTTTGAGTGCTGCGACAGGAGAGGAAGAACAGAGCGATGGCTCAAACTCCCCTTCATCTCCCACAGGACTAAAGACTCATTGCAATGAAGACTCATCAGCTCTTTCTCCACTACACTGATCTCCATATTTTGCTCTGTTCCTCAATTCACCTCCTTCCCAATCCCCGTCTTGCGGCCTACCATTTTCTCGGCTCTGAGAAACGACGTCTGAAAAGGTACAGCTGACTTGTGTGGTTAAGGCAAGACATCACTGCAGGTGAATAGGGTAAAAATGAACTAATAGTCACTTCCCCAGTTAATATTAATTAATTACATGTGCTTACTATAAGGGTATAGGGTTGGGATGAGGGTTAGGTTTGGGGGGAGTTGCATGTACGTAATTATGAATAAATGAATTGTAATTACTATAGTAATCACATAGAACATATGTAACAAGGACACCCTAAAATAAAGTGTTACCTTTTAAATTACAGGATTCTGTATATGTTTACATGTGCAAATAAGGTATTATTTAATAAAATATGTGTTGTAAGATGAGGTAGTTACAGTGTAACTATTCATTTGAATAGTAAGTAATATAAATTAATTACAAGTACTTACTATAAGGGTAGGGTTGGGATGAGGGTTAGGTTTGGGGTGAGTTGCATGTAATTATGATAAAATTTATTGTAATTACTATAGTAATTACATGGCACATGTGTAACAAGGACACCCAAAAATAAAGTGTTACCTTTTTGTATTACAGGTTTCTATAATGTTATGATTACGTGTGCAAATGAGGTATTATTTCATGAAATATGTGCTAATATGCATACATTTCTTGCACATACATTCACTGTAAAAAAAATCTTGCTGACTTAAATTTTTTAGTTGAATCAAATCAACTTTTCTAGTCATTTCAGCTTACATCAATCAAACTGACCAAAGGTATTAGGTTCACTTAACTTAAAAATATAGCCTGATTAACTTATTAAAATAAGTAAGCAACATAAAAATATTTTTTGTCTTGACTTCGTCATTAATTATTTTACATTGTTCTTCAAAATTCTTGTATTTTTTGACAAAGTAGACTAAAAGGGTATTAAAGGGTTATGCTTTATTTTATATACAGTGTAGCTATTCATTTAAATACTAAGTAATATTAATTAAATACATGTACTTCGTATATGGTTGGGGTTTGAATGTGGGGTGTCATTTAGGGTTACATACATGTAATTATATATAATTTATTGTAATTACTATCGTACGTGGACGGAACGTGTAACTACGTCACCTTAAAGTAAAGTGTTACCTTTTAAATTACTGTGAACGGCTAGGAAAAAAAAATTATTTCACATGTTTTGTACAATTGTTGTATATGATCAGGTAAATTATTTACAAACATGTCCCTCTTTCAGAATGAATAAAACTAAAGTTTGGTCTGGGTTAATCCTGCAAAAGTGGGGATTTATGGAGAATTATGAGTGGTGATTCATAGACAAAAAATAATAATTTTTATAAAACAGCTTTTAAAAATATGTATTGTAATTTAAATTTAATTTTAAAAGACACAATTTGCTAATGTGTGTCAAAAGTAAGGCTTAAAAGTCCATTTTTGGATATTTCCCTTACATTAAACTGTGAAAAAAAAGCCAAAAAGTGGGCAAAACTGACAGGTGTGTGAAAAATCCCTGTTTTTGCCTGTTGTGTCTCACCTTAATGACACCTCAGCGAGCTATTGGTTTTTCTGGGCCTCTGTGTGTTTTTCTCTCTGTCTCGCCTCCATCTTCTTTTCCCCTCCATACCTTGACACGGTTTCTCTCTCCGTCTCTCTGTCAAGCTCAGATTTATTCTGCCTGTGATGCGTGGAGAGGAGAGCAGTGCGAGTGCTCAGGGAAAGGGTCAGTAGGAGGGAGGTGTGTGTACAATAAGAGATAAGATCATGGCTCCCCGGGGGCTTGTTTGGCCCTGTACCCGATCCATCAAACGCATGCTCCTGGTGCCAAGGTCAACTCTAATGAGCATTTGCTGGGGTCTTATTCTCGGCACCCCACACCCCTCTACCTCTGTCTCGCTCTTTCACATGTATACACACACACACACATATATAGAAAGTGTGTGAAATTCCTGTACAGTTCAGAAATACAGTTGCATTGCATGCCGTTGACGGTGTGTTGCTTTAATTTGCTGTGTGAACAAATTCTGTGAAAAATAGTTAAAACTGCTTGAGTGAACTCCTAATATTTGTGTGATATTTGTGCATATCAGATATATATCCTTTCTTTTCCTGGTCTCTTATGTAATAGAGTTCCTATCAGGAAGGCCCAGTTGTACGCTAAAAAAATGTCTTTGTATATAAATGCAATTTATTGATTACATACCTTTAAAACATTTGGCATGGGTAGGATTTGAAATTATTTTGAAATAAGTCTACAAGGATATATTTATTTGATCAAAAATACATCTTACTACAGTAATATTGTACATTTTATTTTATTTTGATACGAAATGTATTATTATATGTGAAAATGCAATTTATTCATTGGATGACAAAGCTGAATTTCCAATAGCAGTATCACATGATCATTCAGAAAGATATATATATATATATAATATGTTGATGTTGGACTGAAGAAGCATTTATTATTATTATTATTTTTATTATTATTATTATTATTATTATTATTATTATTTATATAACAGTTGAAAACAGTATATATGATATTATATTTTGTTATACCTAATATATACTTTTTTCAAGAAAATTTTTATTTTATATTTTATATTATAAAAATTATTAATTGTTACATTTTTAATTGTTAGTTAATATATAGATTTTAGTAGATGAACTTTAATCGAATTAATTTAACTTTAAGGAACAATATGATTGTTATTCTTTATTGGTCTTCATTAACATTAACATACAACTCAAGTTCAAGTTAATTTATAGTTCATGTTAGGTCAGTTTCATTAAATGTTATGTTATTACAAATATTAACAGTTGTATTTTAAATGGACATAATATCACTAATAATATAACTCATATTTATGTACGGTATTGTACTGTATTTCTGTAAATTACCAAATTTACTTTCAGTATCTGTGCTGATAAATTCTGATATTCAGTATATTTTAGTTTTATACATTTAAATGTCATAGCCATTTTTGTGATCATTTGACACTATCTTGTTCTCATATGTTAACAGCAACGCAATTTTAATTACGTGCTTTCGCTTATTTCCAGGTAAAGAATTGAATGCTGCTGAGAAGAGGCCCGGGATGCTCTTTTATGTTTTCCATTGCTATCCTCCAGATCACAGTGATCATCTCTGCTCGGTGAGTGAAAGGCGAATGTGCTCTCAAACATGTGGCGTTCACTAATGAAGCAATAAAAGCCCCGGCTAGGGGTGGGTGCACTGGGGAGGGAGGCTCTGGGAACCAGTCCTAACAATGACAGGTGTGATAATTATGATGTTCTGACCTCACATATTACCTGCACATCCCATAAGATGGATTAAATTTGAGGACTCTGGCATGTGGGTGATGCACACGTGTGCATTAGTAACCAAATACATCATTATGATAACAAGACAGGCCATTGGTACAACCATCATGTCATCTTCTTGAACATGTGTCATGTTCAGTGACCGAGAGATTGTCAAAGTCACAATTACACAATGGGAATGAGCTCCATATAAATGTAAAATAGATCTACACTTACTCCAGCCACATCCTTATGCATGGTAAATCCTGATAACTTAAAACATTTGTGAAACCTATTGCCTCAAAACACTTAAACAAACTATTTTTTTTTAAGTTAGTAGAACTTAATTACAGTAGGTGTCTTACATTAAGGGTTAGTTCACCCAAAAAATTAACATTATTTTATTAATTACTCACCCTCATGTCGTTACACTCACCTGAGACCTTCATACATCTTTAGAACACAAATTAAGATACTTTTAATTAAATCCAAGAGCTCTCTGAACCTTTATATACAACAACGGTCCTGACTTATCACCAATGTCTTCCTCATCAGATAAGGTACTATGATCTTAACTATGATCGCAACACTTAACTATGGTACTATGATCAATGATGCTTGTGTGTCACGCTGCTGACTGAGCAAAAAAATGCTTATGAAAACTAATAAAAACCATATCTGTTATTGCAAACTAACTGTACTTCATTCTCATACCTCTTGGCCCTATCCAACTTGTCACAATATTTATCCAATTTTATTTGAAACATATAATACCTTAATTTGTGCAATTTGTTTGCACAAACATCACATTTACTCCAATCCTAATGAATAAGTGTTAGTTAGCAATAGCACGTGTTAATGTAACTATCAAAAAGCAGCATATGTCTTAAAGGGATAGAAAATGTACACCATTTACTCTTCCCCTATGTGGCTCTAATCCTTTATAAATGTGTTTTTTTTTTTATTGAACACAAAAGAAGATATTTTGTCAAATTTTAGACACTGACATTGCTGACATGCATTGACATGCATTGACATCCATTTTAGTAAAACAATAAATACTATTGAAGTCAATGGCTACCAGTTTGCAGCTTTTTAGTTTATTAGAAGGAAGAAACTCAAGTATGTTTAGAACAAGTGAGATAATAATGGCAGAGTGGCTGTATCCCTTTAACCACAGGGTCTACTCTTCACCACAACTGTTACCCTACACACTTCAACATAACAGAAACTCCTGTAGATCCCAACACAGCACAACATTAAAGTCTAATTTATGTCTACTTTTTAATCTTGTGCAAAAATACACATAACAACACTTAATTTCAACACTTGTTTTACAAAAGCGTGCTGGGAACAGGACATCTGCTTTTACTCGGTTAATACAGTAAACATTAGAGTTCACATAACTTATTTCCATTAGGTACAATTACCTTTTTAAATGTTTGAGTGATATTAACTTAAAAAATGCATTCTATTTAATTTCACTGTTTGGTTTTAACAGTGTGTCTTTGGCTGGCTGACCAGACCACCTTCATGAATGCCCACATTCTCTATGTCACTCCTGTTTCCCCGATGACTTCATAGTAATGTTTAACAATGATTTATCGGCTTGTGAAAAGCTTCCCAAATGCCCTGACAGAGGGGATGAGGATGAGGGGCAGTGCACTCTGACTCCCCCTGGAGGCCGGGGTTTATGGGCCATCTTTACCTCGGTCCAACAGCTTGTGTGCGTCTCCCAGTGGCAGCTGGATGGGACCACCAGCCACAATGATGCCCACCCACCCTATTATTCTGTAATGGCTCTGCAATGGGCTAACATTGAACTCTGAACCCTTAATGAAAAACCACCTTGGCTCTGTCCCTACTCTTCATTTACTTGGCCTTAAAAAAATAGAACCAGGCATGATCGCAAAGAGGAATGGAATTTATGAGGGATTGTAATTATGTTTGCAAAGGAACAAGCAACAGGTTAAGTATTTTAATATTAAAATAGCTAATATATAGGCTGCTATTCAGAAGTAAAATTTAATGCATTTATTCAGTAAAAATGCATTGTGTTGCATTTACATTTTTGTCCATTTCTTTTTCAAATAATGTTTTATTTCAATCAATCAATCACAGTACGTTTTTCAAGGTTGATGATAATATAGTATATTTTATTATATATTATATATATTTTATTTATATATTAATTTTCCTTTGGCTTAGTTCCTTTATTCATCAGGGGTTGCCAAAGCGGAATGATCCGCCAACTTATCCAGCATATGTTTTATGCAGCGGATGCCTTTTTAGCTGCAATCCAGTACTGGGAAACACCCATACACACTCACTCATTCACACACACACACACACACACACACACACACACACACACACACACACATACACTACGGCCAATTTAGTTTATTCAGTTTACCTATAAGAAGCATCAGAGCACCCAGAGGAAACCCACGCCAACACGAGGAGAACATGCAAACTCCACACAGAAATGCCAACTGACCCAGCCAGGACTCAAACCAGCGACCATCTTGCTGTGAGGCGACAGTGCTAACCACTGAGGCACCGTGTCACCCTATTTTAATAATATAATACAATATAATATTCATTCATTCATTCATTTCATTTTCTTTATTAATTTGGGGTCGCCACAGTGGAACGAACTGCCAACTTATCCAGCATATGTTTTATGCAGCGGATGCCCTTCCAGCTGCAACCCATCACTGGGAACACCCATACTCTCCCATTCACACACATACACTACGAACAATTGGGACCTGTGGGGGAAACCGGAGATAATATAATATAATATAATATAATATAATATAATATAATATAATATAATATAATATAATATA
>CAIGQW010052715.1:2043768-2057730 GCA_903798125.1 Danio choprae | reverse complement strand
CACATTTGCCCTTTCACAACTGTACACGGATCTGTAACTCAGTCATTTTATTTTGCGTAATTGAAAGATATTTCAGAATCTATCTGCAATTATACGATAAATAATTTAATGTTTGGAATTCCTGGTTTTAGTGGGCAAACACTAAATATTTGTATAATTCTATATGGATTTTAATATAATATAAAAAATAATTTATTCGTGTCTTCGTCTGTTGTTCTTGAATAGTCCATAAGGGTTCGTTTTAATTTACAGGTTTTTGTCTAAAAGTTATAAGAAAGCCTTAAATGAAACAAAAGATCAGGGACAAAATTAGAGTAAACCAATAAATACATATATCAGTTTCTCTAACGTCAAGACACAGCTCTTGATGTATCCAGATTTACACAGCAATTTCATTAAAAATAAAAGTTTGCTTATGAAAATAAACGTAAACAACGCGGTAGCAATATCATAAAACTCGAGCTCAGAAAAGGCTATTGCTGGCAAATGTGTTTGAATAATTTTAAACACGACTGTCAGACACTTTGCGCAAACCTCACACTATTTGGTTACCATCGTGGATTTAATTTGTCAAACCTGCCGGAGGAAGAAAAAAAAAAAGTTAATAAGAATGTCGCACCCAAGGAAAGTGAACATTCACAACCCCTAACCTTTCAGAAACGCCTGGAGATTTAGGCAACTTAATTTTACCTTCATATTTTAAAGTTTAACGTGACTACCTCTTATTAATAGGTCACACTTTAAATATCATTCTTGATGTGAATCATACGAGCCGCTTTCAACACACTTTAAAACGATGTTCACTTTATTGGCAGCATGATAAAAAGGAAATAGGCTGAGTCTCTCACACTCAACACTTGTCAGCCTCCATTGTCTCATGTTGAACTCAACTGACAGACTTTTCTTTCTTTTTTTGCGCTGTCGTTTAGTTCTCATAAACAATATGTGGATGAAATATTAATGGTCACCTACGTGTGTAATTGTTTAAGTGCCATAAGTGATCCCATTTGGAAATGGATTGTTTCCATATATTTTCTTGAGAGTGTTGGTTTACTGCTCTTTGCCAAGCGGCCCCAACAGCTGGTCACCGGGCAGCGTGGACTGCGGCTCGGCTCAGCGACGGGACATCTGGTCAGCGGCACGACAGGAGCCCCCCTTCATTCCCCCTCCTAGAGCCTAACACTGACTTTAACCCAACCATGGGACCGGTCCGTAAAGCTCAGGGTTTAGGGACCGCTCTGACAGGGCGTCTGAATGGGATATTAACGAGCAGACAAAAGACCTTAATAGCTTTTAATTAAACGTCGATAACGTGTGATCAGTCGGGCTCCTGCTGCAAACTTTCGCATAGCACATGTCATCTCCAGTCTCATCGCTGGGCTCCTGTCCATAAATCACAAGAGGAGAGAAAAACAATTCACTCATTATTATTATTAGCTCGAGGTGGCATTTATTTAGTTTGAAGTGTGCATAACATTGTAAAATCTTTAAAATAGAAAAAAACAAATAATAATAAGAAATTAACAATGTAAACAAAATAACAATAATGCAAAATACTTTTATTACTGGGCTGTTTACCCAAATTCAAGTAAAATATGGACAAAGTAAAACTAAAGAACAAAAATATCCCATTATACACAATATATTACAGCAATAATAGCATTTTATGGCAATAATACAAAATACATTCAAAAATCTGGCTATTTTAACCCATATTTAAGTAAAATATGGACAAACCTGAACTAAACGCGAACTAAAATTAATATAGGCCTAAAAGTTCATATTTGACCTGTATATAACATATTCTTAAAATAATAAAATTCAATATATAATTTTATTTCACAAAGTGATCAAATTCAGTCAAATCAGTATTTTGGGTTTGTCCATATTAATTGGCACATATTTGAAATAACCTTGCATTTTTAGCGTGTATAAAAACAACAACAACAACAACAACAACAACAGAATCATAGAAATGTTCATCAAAAATACTTTTCGTTTTTATTTAAGCGCATACGTAAAAAAAAAACATATCAACTCAGATCAAAGATTGCAATCATCACATCTGCACATGATCCAAAGGAGACTCTGACCCCCCTCAATATTTATGAAAAGGGTTATTCTTGCGAAGTGCGCAGCTGATTGCAAGAAAAGCTTCTCCGTCTTGTTAATAGACGCAGAGATTTTTGCATGTGAAAGGATAGTGGTAAATCCCTCGGCTCTTACCGCGGATTGTCCCCGGCTCAGGGTTAATGAAGTGCGGATAGAGTCTCGCTGATCTCCCGACAAACAAAAACACAACACGGAGAGCTTAGAGCCGCGGGATCAGTGACTCTGATTAAGCTCATTGACTCAGAATAAAAACCAAACAAAACAGCCTTCAGATGAAATTAAGAGTCAATCAAAGTGCAATTTGCATCGTGATTTGGGCGACTGTCTTTTTCCCATGTCTTTTTGACGATTGCCTTTTTTTGGTTTAGCAGATGAAATTCAACGAGAAACGGAAACGGCTGTCCTCTATTTACTTCTCTTCAAGACAATAAAACATATAGATAAATCAACTCCCTGTTTGATATAAAGTGGTAGATATAACATTGAGCAGAAAAATAATAGATATGTCAAAATATCTGAACAAAAACAGTAACAGTCACAAATAAAACGATAGTAAATTTAAACCTTACAGTTTCAAAATGTATTTTATTTCCATTTACTCAAATATTAATGTGTAATACTACAAATATTAATATGTAATAAGGGTCAAAAACAAAAAGAGCTTTTAAAGTAATTAATATTACCACTATGTACAATAAAAATGTATGTAAAATATAGACATAATTATGTAAAAGTAATGGTCAGAGCAAGTGTTGTTTATTTTTTGCATAAATATGTTACACTCATAATTTTACCAATATTTTGACATTTTATTTTCACAAAGGTTATTTAAAACAGATTTAAAAAACGATTTAGTCGTATTTAATATGCAATCAGCATAAAACAGTTAAAAAAATAATAACATGATATTGCATATGTGATATAAAAAAAAATCTGTCCAAAATGATCAAATTAAATGCCTGTTTTTAATCAATATTTATCATGATTGCCCTCTATGAGTAATCTTCATAATCATAGTGGAGGTTTGGACAGAGATCTGGAAACTGGGACAGCAACTGGGCAACAAGATCAGTGGCACCTGCTGCAGGGTCAGGACACCCGTGACCCTCAGGGGAAGGTGATTGGGACACAGTCACTCACATTTGTCCTCTGCATAAACTTATCTGGCCATAGAGAGACGCAAGGGAAGACAGATGGAGTTGTACAAAATCTGTATCAGCAACACACAGAAACATTTAGAAAAACAGGAGGTACAGCGAAACAATAGAAAGACATAGAAACTAGACAGCGAGCGGCTCCCAAGGTACAGTCCTGCGTATCAAATCCAATCCTTGCCTGAAGGTATACGAAGGGTGGAGGTAGAAAGGCCTCCAAGATAACTCAGTAATCATTCCTCCAATAAAACCCAAAGCATTTCTAAACTTGGGTCAGGGGCAAAAGGATTGACATACCAATCTTGACAAATAATGAAAACACTCTTCTCGTAGTCTGGGTAGGGGGGGGAGGCATGAGAAGACAGGATGGTCCACTCGGAAAAGCACGTACAGTATAAGGTGCTGGTTGCAGGAATCCCCTGCAGTCAGTGATAACAGTGATGTTGGTCCCAGCAGGGGCCGATGTAAAGAACACTGGTATTAGGTGACAGGATGATTATCTAATCAATAAGGGCGTATGTTGTCTAACCCCCCCTCTATCACACAGATGAGCGAACAAGAGCAGGACTGTCCCCTGGGAGAATTCACTACCTTGGAGGACATAGACAGTTCTAACAACATCCACCCTCTCCATCAGCCCTCACGCTCCACACTGCCACCTGATGGATGGGAGAAAAACAACATTGTGGACAAATAGATATTTACTTTTAGGGTCTGCTCAACTCCAAAAACAAACATCCAAATGCTTTTGAGAAAAGAAAAGTCTTTAATCTAGACTTAAAGGTGATAATGGGAGGTGCTTGTCTTATTGACGGGGGTAAGGTCTTCCAATACTTAGGGGCCGCAATGCTAAAAGCCAAATTTCCCTTACATTTAAGTCTTGATTTGGGGATACAGAGCAGATCCTGACTGGAGGACTGAAGGAATCTGGTAGGTGGATTCATGGGTGCATGCATTATTAACAATGTAGTAATAGTGTTGTATAATATTCAGTTTCTTGCACAGACTAATCATTTCTCTTCATAAGACCTCAGTGTATCATCATAAGCCACAGGTATTCCCTTTGTTTTGTAACTAATGACTTGCATTTTCTGAATAATAAAGGATCACGGTTTCAACTGAAATGTCAATTTTTACACAACATTTTATATATATATAAAATAAATGAAACAATATTCATTTGGTTTAACAGAGTGGTTTAATCTAAACCTTCTGAAGACACATGATCTCTTTGTTGTATTTACAGTCACCTATAAACACTGATCAGCCAATGGTTATTCAAAGTTGGTCATGGAAGCTTAGTCATGCTTGCCTGACACATGAGAACCAATGAGGTTCATTCCCGTGTGTCACATGGCACATTTGAGTTTTTGCAAGCACCAATGAGGTTTGCTCTTGTGTGTCGAGCATGTATAGTCGAGCTTATGTTTATAATTATACGTACCAAAATTAAGTATCCTTCATATAAATTAATTGTATCTCTTCAGATGACTTGAATTAAAGGCTTGATCGATACAGACCTATATTTTGATCTCTTTATTTTGAATCCCCAGAAATTACTTTGGGAGAGATTCTCAGATCTCACTGAATACCTAAAGAAGTATTTGAGCTTTGAAGACAAACAAAAAGTTTAATAGGTATGAAATGACTTTAGGATGAGTAAACGATGACCGGATTTTCATTCCACAGTGAACTAACCAACATCTTTAATAATGAGTATTGTTGGTTTCTCTACTAGAAAACCCTCTCGGAATTTTGACTACTGCAACACTGTCCCAATCCCACCATACAGTATGTACATATGAAGTAGTTCTTCTGTGTTTGGGCTCATTTAAAGTGGATTAGGTTTGAGAAAGAGGAACTTTCTGGAGAACCTCAGTGCACCCCTGGGTCAGATCGGTGGACCTGGCGAGCCCCTGAGTCTCATAAACATAAAGGAAGGAATAGGTATGAATAAAGGATGAGGAAGGGTATACATGTATTTTTAACAGCCTTCCGTGTGAAGCCTGGCAGGAGAATGCATTTTGGCTTTCTGAGGGGGAAGGGGGCAAAGGGAGGGGTGGGCAATGTGTTTGTATTTGTTTTATTTTTTCGTCTTTTGTGTTATTGTGTAGAATGCGAGACACTTGGATGACGAATGTAATATATGAATGGCTCTCTTTTCTTAAAATTTATATATATATATATATATATATATATATATATATATATATATATATACAGTATGTACATACAAATGTGGGTCAAAGACGAAAAAATGTACAGCTTTATGTTGTTTTTTTCAGTAAATTAGCATGTTTCAAGTATAATTTAACTTTTAATGAGCAAAATGATGACACAAGAACACCAATATTAATACTTATATTAATACTTATATTAAACACTTTCAGGTTCATCCCAGCAAATTGGCACATAGTGGTCATTTCTTTTAATGAACAGTTCACCCAAAAATTAAAATCACCACGTGATTTACTTACCCTCAAAGCATCCTCTGTGTGCATGACTTTCTTCTGTCAGATGAACACAGTCACAGTAGTTTTACATTTTATCCTGAATCTTCCAAGCTGATTGGATAGTGTCTTTTATTTTGAACCATCCACAAGTATGCATAAATCCACCGTAAAACTAACCCATACACTAGCAGGTGGTTAACGCAAGTCTTATGAAGAGGACTGGGGTGTTTTTGTAAGAAAGATATTTAAAACTATTAGATAAAAAGTCAACCCATCACTGGGAAACATCCATACACACTCATTCATTCACACACATAGACTACTGACAATTTAGCTTACCTAATTCACCTGTACCGCATGTCTTTGGACTTGTGGGGGAAACCGGAGCACCCGGAGGAAACCCACGCAAACACGGGGAGAACATGCAAACTCCACACAGAAATGCCAACTGACCCAGCCGAGGCTCGAACCAGCGACCTTCTTGCTGTGAGGCGAGATCGCTACCCACTGCGCCACCGTGCTGCCCGAACTAAAGTCATTTGAAAAGAAAATCTTGTGATTAGCAGGAACCACTTACCAAACAAGAAAGCTAGTTGGCTTGGCGATGCTGTATGAAGTTATACAGTAGCTATGTTACTCTTACTATGCTGTATCTTACATCAGTGCATCATACATTCGAAAAATGACACTTGCTGTTTGTTCAAATTATTGATTTAAAATGAGCTGAATCAGCACAGATCTTGGAAAACCTGATTGTTTCATGTTCAATCCACTTAAATGAGTAAAAACGAATAAATTAACTTACACAAATTGTGTGTGTGGAACTCAGCATTTTTGTACAGTGAAGGTTGTCAAAAAAACTACCCGCTACCCAACACTATTATAGAGTCAGGAAAAAAAAATTACTACTCTGACTGTGTTTGTCTGACAGAAAATAGTCATAAACACAGAAGCTGTATTGTAAATGAGTAAACTATGAGGTAATTTTCATTTTGGGGTGAACTATTCCTTTATTTATCTGACAAACCCTATAACTGGTAGTGCAGTTTTTAACTCAGTAAAAAGTTTTTACTTAGTGCAGTTTTTAAGTCAGTAACTTTTTAAGATGGCTGAAAATGACTGAAACCCTCTGACAACAGCATGTTCAAATGAAGGCCAAAGGGTTGAACATTTCAGCCACAGCAACAGAAGCTGGACATTCCAAATTTCTCGAATATTGCATCTTTATGGCATCACTAACTCATTTAAGTCCTCCAAAAAGGTTGGATATTTATGAGAGACAAACGTATGAGAGGACAGGGTAATGAATGAATCTCAATGGTCAGTCTGTTCAAAAATTCAGCTGGAATTGATCACCAGTTCAGCGCTGTGTCTACATTTAAGAAAAATGTGCCTACAGTGACCAAACCTCTTATAAGCAGAACGAATCAAAAGACTGGACTAACATTTATGAGGAACATTTTGAATGGACAATCAACTGGTCTGAAACTCACTTAAGTGCTGAAGGAGAGTTTAAGTTAATTTGGTCAAATTGGAAACATGTTCATCATCAAACTATGGGGAAAGACTGATCATAACTTTAAAGTGTCATGTATATGTTGAGTGTTTTCCCTGGAATATACATACATCATAATTATATCAAGGTTATTTTAATAACGGAAACTAAGACTAAAAATATTGGTCAAGAACATTTTAGTTTAGTTAACTGAAATAAAATTAAAACTAAGGCTACGTTCACACTGCGAGGCTTACTGCTCAAATCAGATTTTTTCTCAGATCTGTGCTTTTTGCATAGCTGTTCACATTGTGGTTCTAATTGTGGTCAATATCAGATTTCTAGTGTCACCAGATCATGGTCCTAAACTGACCCGCACAGCTACACACAAGCGTAAAATGTCTGATTATGTACACAACGTGTATACTGCATGATATGAATGAAGCACGTCATCGGATTATGTTCAATATGATTATTATTGCCATTTTTTAAAGACAGCCACGGTGTAGCTGTAAACAGTTGTTTTGCTAGTAGGCTTACCGATGTGTCTTGTTCAGTGTCTGAAACCTAAAATAATTGTTTTGCATTAAAAACACTCATAATATGTCATATGACAAGCATGGTGCGAGTCGGACCACCGGTGAGTTCATTAAAGGTACATGAGCCTCAGTGAACAAGAAGTGTTACTGTGAACGCTGGCCTGTGCCGGGTTCATCAGTCCTCATAATGATATTGTTTGCAGAGTCTGATAAATTACTATTAATTCATTTTAATTCGTCATAAACAACATAGGCCATATCCAGTCAAAAACAAATCAAAATGAAACTGAAACTTGAACTGTTAACTTTAACATGAACTGTTTTGTTAATGTATTATTATTTATGTGAAATATTTCATGCATGCAGTATTTTATTCATTTTATATATGGAATTTTATTATGGAGGTATAAATGTTTGTTAAATCTAACTGAATGGTGTATTTTTGGTTAAAGGTTAAGGATTAGTTAATGAGCGGCAGTTGTAGTTCTAAGAAATAAACAAAATGAACAACCTTAACTTTCTTGGTGTATTTGCCCTGTGTGCCATTTCACTACTGATCAGCTGCCTGTTTTTAGTAAGAGCCAGAATGACGCATGTCAATTAAATATGAATTCCAGCATAACTGTTTACACTGTGGTCACATTGCAAAACATCAGATATGTATCAGATTTAATACCACATATGAAAGTGGCATAAATTAGAATTGAAAAGATCAGATTACATGTGGTTTGGGCTGTTCACACTGTCATGACAGAATCAGATCTGAGTCACGTGTGGGTAAAACAATCAGATTTGGGCCACATTTGCCTGCAGTGTGAACGTAGCCTAAAAGTAAATGATCAGTCACTGAAAAAACTAACAACTAACTGAAATAAAAATAATAATTACCACAAATAAATAATCATGTTGGGCGATGCGATGGCGCAGTGGGTAGCGATGTCGCCTCACAGCAAGAAGGTCGCTGGTTCGAGCCTCAGCTGGGTCAATTGGTATTTCTGTGTGGAGTTTGTGGGGTTTGTTCTCCCCGTGTTCGCGTGGGTTTACTACAAGGGCGCCGGTTTCCCCCACAAGTCCAAAAACGTGCTATAGGTGAATTGGGTAAGCTAAATTGTCAGTAGTGTATGTGTGTGAATGAGAGTGTATGGGTGTTTCCCAGTGATGGGTTGCAGCTAGAAGGGCATCCGCTGCGTAAAACATATGCTGGATAAGTTGGCGGTTCATTCCGATGTGGCCACCCCAGATTAATAAAGGGACTAAGCCGAAATGAAAATGAATGAATGAATGAAATAATCATGTTCAGAATAAATTAAGCACTCATTCTGGGACGGCTGTTTAGAGAAACAGCTGTACTGTACAGTAAACGCTTTTACAAACACACACAAGTGTAAAATTATATAAACAAAATAATATTTTCTATAAAGCGTGTTCTAACTTTTCTTCATTTGCCAAAAAAAGTAAACTAAGCATGGTTAACTACATATAAAGTATGCTCTTTAATACAAAGAAAATGACATTTGTTGCACTTGTATGGTTTTGGATAAATTGTTTTTGTTGTTCAATTTCAGTAAGCTGTGTAAATACTACACATTGCTCTGGTCAACACTAGGTCTGTTCTGTTAACTCTGATAAACTAGAATTACTAAAACTAAAACCAAATATATAAAAACTTAATAGAAAATAAAAAATGTGTTCACAACTAAAAACGAAACTAAAACCGACGGAATGAACTAAAACTAAACTGAAATGCACAACAAATTTACAACTAGCATTGAAATAATTAAACTAATTTTAAACTATAATAACCTTGATTCATATAACATATGAATAGTATGAATAATTGCATGATTTAAAACTAAAACTGTCAAAACAGCAGGTAAGATGAAGATGTTTTGTTAGGGGTTGTTTTATATTTGCACAGTGAAGAGTCACATCCATTTACATTCATTTTCTGCTTTTTAGTTCTTTAGCAGCAAATACTTTGTGATGCATAACAACACTTATAACCTTAAGACTGACCGAGATCATCTGTGGGCCGCAGAGGTTGAGCAGAGCAAGAAGAAAGACACGCTGAGTGTTATTTACTTGTTTCAAATAGCTCATAATGGACTCTCCATGCAGTGAGCAAACCCTTGACTCCTCATTCTCCACCCAGGACCCTCAGGAACAGTCCGGCAGATGCCTAACTGAGCCATGACTTCAGGCCAGTGCAGAGAGCAGAGGCTAACAGGGAAATGATGGAGTGCCTGACCAGTTGAAGAGAGAAAGAGATGGAGAGGAGAGCAGATTAGCCAAGCCAACGCTCAGTATGTTTGCATAGACAACAATGTTCCATTATTAATATGATTAAGACAATACTCTTATTAAGAATCTACCATATAAACAGAAATTTTTGATTACCTTAATGGGATAGTTCACTCAAGAATGAAAAATTGAATTTCTTTCTCCTTTTGAACATAAAGCAGAAAGGCAGATATGCTGAGGAATGTTGGAAACCAGCAGCCAATGACATTCAGAGATTTAGTTGTTGTTGTTCATACTATGGATGTCAATGGCGGCAGATTCTGAACATTCTTTAAAATATCTTGTTTTGTTTTCAACAGAAGAAAGAAATACATAAAATTTTTAATCCCTTGAGTGTAAGTAAATGGTGAGGAAATGTAAAGAACTTTCTAAAGTCACACGAAGTGAACACATTAAACATAATGTAAAGCATTCCTATTATAGCCACATTAGTGTAGTGCAGTATTGGCATGTTCACACCTTAATCACACTATTACTGTTGTGTAGGACTTTTTACCACATTTTATGGCAGGATTCATTCACACACAGCAGTGCTCAACAGTTTGACAGCAAACAAATGAGCATTACAGCTTCTCTTTTGGCTTCGCACATTTGTACCCACTGACTTCTGTTTGCACAATATTACATGACAAATAATTAAAGGAATAGTTGACCAAAAAAGGAAAATTTACACACCTTCAAATGGTTCCAAACCTATATGAGTTTCCTTTTTCTGTTAAACACAAGTTAAAAGTTAGACAACTGTAACGATTTACTTTGACAGTAGGAAAAGTTTTTTTTTTTTTTAAATAACTTCTTTGTGTTCAACAGAAGACTCAAACAGATTTGTGACAAGTGAATGGTGAGTAAATTATGACTACATTTTTAGTTTTGGATGAACTTTCATGAGCACGAAGCTTTTGTAAAACAACCAAAACTGCACATGGCACTGTAAGAAAAATATACAGTTTGTATGTTGATACATGAACGTCACATGGCATTATGTGGGGCTGTAATGAAGTGTGCCAATAATTCATCTATGTACTATAACAAGTAAAACATGAACATTAAAGAAATATTCTAAATGCAACTCATCATTCATTTTGTTTTCGGCTTAGTCCCTTTAATAATCTGGGGTCGCCACAGCGGAATGAACCGCCAACTTATCCAGCATATGTTTTACGCAGCGGATGCCCTTCCAGCCACAACCCATCACTGGGAAACACCCATACACACTCTCATTCACAAACATACACTACAGCCAATTTAGCTTACCCAATTCACCTATACCACATGTCTTTGGGAAACCGGAGCACCCAGAGGAAACCCACGCGAACACGGGTAGAACATGCAAACTCCACACAGAAATGCCAACTGACCCAGCCGAGGCTCGAACCAGCGACTTTCTTGCTGTGAGGCAATTGTGCTACCCACTGCGCCATAGCAAACGCAACTCATGTAAACTAATCATAATACTGTCTAGTTTAGAATAAGTTTATTCAGAACAACATATTATATTGTTTTTTTATATAAATTATGGTTTAAAAAACAGTATATATTATATGTGAAGCACTGTGTACATAGTGGTTCAGGCTGTGGAATTGCCAAACGGCTAAATAAATGTTATTAGCATGATGGTGTAAGAAGTGTACATTACTCACCACATTATGCCAATTAAACCAATGACAAAAATAAGCGAAGTTAGATTTCCCCAAATAAAAGAGTGGACAAGCGAAAAAAGACAGAGCATCAGTTAGAATAGACCCTTTTCTGTACAGTGATGGCACAATCCAGTGGTCATTAGCTTCTTAAATCTCTAAAGTTTTAAAAATTTAGATTAAAAAAAAAACCTATGTACATTTATAAAGCTATACTTTGCATTATATCATCTTTGTATTACATCATCAAATTACAAAAAAACTAGTTATCCTTGTGCAAGGTGTTTCTAATGCAGCGTCTATGGGCAGGACAGTATATAGTATACTTGGAATATCTTGTCTGACCAATCAGCATCAAGTACTCCAGACAGCCGTGTAATACATCGTTATAAAACACATAAATTAGACAATTGAAAAAGAGCACTGATCAAAAGTAATGAACTCTTTTTTACAGAATACCCAGTTATTGTGTATTGTTATTCTTATAGTTATTGTGCTCCACACATACGAGTGTGCTTGACAAACCACCTGTAGGTGACACTCTCCGTATGCACCAGACACTTTCTTATCAATATTTTATGTGTCTGGAAATAATTTTTTTTAGTTGTGTTTCATTCAGGTTATTAGGCTTAACAAACCAGGCAGGATATTATATAGCATACTTGGTAAGTCTTGTCTGACCAATCAGCATCAAGTATTCCAGACAGCCGTGTAACAAATTAGTATAAAACACTTAAATTAGACAATTCTCAGTTATTGTGCAAATATCACACTAACAGACGAGTGTGCTTGACAAACCACCTGTAGGTGACACACTCTCCGTATGCACCAGACACCTTCTTGTCAATACTTTGTTTACTTTTTATTTGGAAAAAGCATTAATGTTATAGTTTTTTAGTTGTGCTTCCTAAAAGTGACACTCTTTTTTCCTCTCCATAAGCACCAGGCAACTTCTTATAAACACCCCATGCTTCTTGGAAAACATTGTGCAATTCTGAGTGTGCTCCATTCAGGTGAGTGGGCTTGTTAACTTTTTTTTTTTTAACTTAACTTAAATACATGAATTATTAATTTAACTTAGACTTGTCATAGCATTAATATACTGCTGATCTGTCATTATTTGAAGTGCTTCTTTTTATCCTCACTTTGGATAAAAGTGTCTGCTAAATGAATAAATGTGAATGTGTCAATCTGGTACATGGAGGCAAATTAATTATTTTTCCATTAAACTGCTATTTTTCAACGACTTTACAAGGTGGTTATCAATTCTAAAATGATGGAAACCCTCTGAATAGCTGAAGAGAGAAAGATGGAAAGGAAATGATTAGCCAAGCTAACACTGACAAAGATTTCCCATTTTCAACAAGTCACTCGCGGTTAGAGTAAAGCAGCAGTAACACTGTCTGACAATTTGTGGGGGAAGCCACTGGCGTAGGTTCCCTATTAACAAACCCACACTTGATCATCAGAGAAGCGGATATTATAAATATTTACATACTTCAGAGAGACGTGGATTGTCTGGCAGATCAGAATGCAGATCTTTATGGCGCTTAAGAGGCAATGGCAGCTTCTTCTCTGTCGGCTTCCCACATTTGAAGTCAGTTGAGAGTGGCAAACGGCATAAAGATGGAAAAGCAAGATGGCATGCAAGACTCTGAGACGGGCGGGGAAAAAAAGGCTTCAAATGGTTATCAATAAAATAGTCTGTGCCAGGCGCTGCAGTTTAACCTGTTTAGTGTGTTGGGCTTCTGCTAACGGGCCGTGACGTGTGTTGTGCATGGGTTCAGTCTCTTCATGCCTGTCTTCACAAAGCTCCCTGTCGGTTTGAAGAGTTCACAGCTTCTCCTCACACAGGTGAGAGTCCCTTTGGAGTCCCACAGACTTCAGCACAAGACATGACATAAAACAAGAGCCTCTCACACTCGGCAGAGGAAAAACAGACACTTGAAAGGGGCAGAGAGTGACTCGCTGACGCTACACTTCTTATTGATTTGATGGGTATTGCGAGAAATGCACAGTGGCCAATGCATATGAGGTGTTTTACTGTGCTCTTCAGTTGTATGTGGAGAGGGCTGAAAATCAAGAGTACAATGAGATGGCGTATAAATTCCAGCTATAAATGGAAAGTATCAGAAACTGTGTTATTTAGGATAATCAGATAATTATTGTTTTCAGATAATATGTTTTGTCAGTAGTGACTGGTATTTAAAAGAATGTCTATTTAATAATATAATATAATATAATATAATATAATATAATATAATATAATAT
>CAIGQW010052715.1:2001293-2026352 GCA_903798125.1 Danio choprae | reverse complement strand
ATATATATATATATATATATATATATATATATATATATATCCACATCTGCAGTTTTACTACAGACTCAAACCAATAATTCACTATCCTAGATCACATGATCCACACTGCACTACTCTTTGTGGTTTTGTACATTTGAATATTAGAGTATGATTTAATGAATGGATTGAATTGTTTTGTGTTCCCTGGAAACCACAGTCTTGGTATTTTTAGTGTCATGTTCCACCAACTGAGCAACAAGACCATAAACCTAAACTAATGTGTGAAACTAAAGCATACTCACTTTTCAATCACATGAATGACTAAGGACACCTAAACAAGTGCTATAAAGCATGACTGCTTAAAGTTGATACAATGTGACCACGCAGGAAGCAAGAAAGATTCCACATGCCCAAACCACCAGAAATCAATGAATAATTAACAAGCCCCTTTTCAATCCATGTTGCTGTCCATCAAAGATTGTGACAGTTAATCCTTTTCTTATATAAATAGCTCTTTGGTGTGGATGGGTAGTAGCCGCATGGAGCTCTATCCCTTCTGTCCCTGAAGCGGCCGCCAGGATAAGCTGTGTGTGTGTGTTGGATTGGCACATGGAGCTGCCCAGGGCCTGCCGCTGAGCTGGCGGCCAGTACAGATGGAGGGCAGGGTTGGGCAATGCCAGCTTGTCAGTCGGATTAAAACGACTCATTTATTCACTGAAGTATCGTGCAAAGCGACGGGGCTAAAGGAGGGTGGCGCAGAGTGGATGAGCAAGAGCTTTACGGAGAATAGGTGCACAGGGAGGGCGGCTATAGGGGCCATTTAAAAGTTAGGGTGACTCAAAACTAACAGGCCTGTTAGACTTCCATTCTGTTCGTTTCTATCCCCAAAACTCGCTTTACTTTTTTTTCCATTACTTTTCTTTAGTGGGATGCCAGAAGCCATTACGGTGGTGTACGGAAGGGGGCCAGCAGGGTGGCGTCCTCCAGTGCCTGGGTGACAGATTGCTGCTCCGCATTGGTGGCGGAGGAGGCAAGGGCGGTTGGCGATTGGCTCTGATGGTCAGGAAGTGGGCACTGAGGGATGGCAGAGCAGGAGGAGGAAGAGGGAGCAGGGAGACAGAGAGGGTGGGTATAACAAGACCTGGCTGTGTGACCTTTAGCACTAGGTGAGTTACTTAAAGGGCCATGAACTCTGTTTTCTTTATGGCTGGGCCTGGCAGCAGAAGGCAGTGACGTGCTTTGGGACTTATGAAGAGGACATGGAGAGGGCAAAGGCTTATTGCCAACCCACAGCCGGGCATCTTCTCAGGGCATCACAATATCGTTTCTTATTTCTTTGTTTTTTTTCTGTTTCCTGCAAATACTGAGCAATGTTTACTCAAATGACTACAGGACCTAAAGCAGTGACTGAGATTGTCCAACTGGTATCTGCCTTTGACATTTTGTCACACTTGATGTGTACTTGGGGGCTTAAAATGGTAATCAAGTGCACACGTAAAATGTAAAGTCATTTAAGGTCCAAACATATGTAAATATAAAGACATTAGTTGGGACAGGGTCTAAGTGATTTGAACACAATATTTTGTTAGCATGGACAGTATGGCTGCAATGACATTCACCATATTCCGCTCAATCAGCTTGCCAAAATAAGCACAGCTTGACTTGCCATGTGGCACCACTTCAAGTGCTCATAAAAATATTGAACACTCTTGCACAAAAATGATGAAAGATTGCAAAACTGGACTTCGGGAAGAGTTGCAGGTGCAGAATTTGTGGAGACGTAGCTGTATTTTTCTACTGTCTGTCTCTTACAGCCTGTTGAGGATGGCAGAGCCAGAGTAATAAGGGGAGAAGGTGTCAGAGACAGGTTAACGGTGGGATCGGTCAATGCCAGCAACCTTGTGCCTCTCAAATCCCCCTATCTCGTGTCACTGGCAGGCCAAGAGAGAGAGAGTGAGAGCGAGAGAGAGAGTGAGTGAGTCAGGGTGGTACACAGGGGGTGAAGCTTGGAAGGGTTTTATCGGGTCTAATTACTCCCGATAGCTGTAATTTACAGGTTGGCAGCAGGGGGAAATCGGCAAGATTCACACTTCTGCGGGTCAGCATCTGTCGCCATTACGGCACTACTCTAGTCGACGGCCGGTCAGCGAGCCGGAGGAACGGTAAACAACAAACCGCGTGTGACAGATTAGCGGCGCAGGCTAAAGGACCTTCCACTGACACATCATTTCTCTCACTCCGCGAGTTTGTTTCGCGGCAGCTGTCACCAATAAAACAGAGAGACGGGAGAGATAAGGGGGAGAGATGGGGGAGGTTGGCTTTTGTTCCAGATCCAGGGAGGTGGGTGGCAGGAGAGGAAGGAGAGTGACCTGTTTAGCAGTCTGGCATGAGCATGCACGGGAATATTCATACAGGAAAACGAGGCACCATTATGTCAAAAGGAACCTTTTTTGCTGACTTTCTCATAATGATCTATTTTCTTTTTTTAGAGGTTGTTACAAATTGCTACAAGTTCCATTTGTGCACAGCATGTGTGGTATATATATAAAAGAAGTGAGCATGAGCATTTGCTCTGACTATGTGAACTTGCTGAAGCCTCATCTCAAAAACCACTCCACCCGCCAAGTTTTATCCATTAAAATCCAGAAAATCATACAGCAAGCTACAATTTGTGCCAAGTGTACTGATTCGCCCCACTGCAGTCCACTCTCTTTCCAGCCCTGGTCCACATTCTCTCCATTAGCCTCGCTGATGGATTCTGGCAGGGAAACTTTTCCTTGAGCTCCCCTTGAAAGACATTCAGTTGTCCTGCTGGGCATGTACTACCATCCCCAAACCACAACGGACTATGCATCATCATCATCATCATCATCACCTTGATTCAGAATGAAGAAGCTTGTTTGTTAAACTTTAGATTCACTTGTTGATCAGAACTTCTAAAAGTGGTCCACACTGTTTTGCTGAATGTCACAAATTTTCCATTGTAAAAAATTTAATTGGGCTTAGATGTTTTAGTACATGTAGCCAATGAAAAAGGTGTCAACAAAACTTGTCAAGGACACTCTCCAGGCCTGAATTTTCACAGCTGCAACTATTTGGCTCTGCTCATTGGCGGGTTCACACAGGCCGCTCCAAGTGCTGTCCAATCACCAAACCCATCCATTACACTGTCCGGCTGTGGGCAGAGCCCGGTGAGGACCTGTCCTGTTTAATATCTAACAGCAGAGTGGTGGCTCACTGTGCCAGCCTCCAGAGTCCCACTGTTCCCACAAGTGCCATATGGGCGGCCCGGCCTTATTCCATTAGCACGAGCGAGACAAGGGTGAGAGCAGGCCGAGGCCCTGGTCCTCCCGGCCCTCCCCTAGCACCGCCACAGGGCATGCCCTGCCCACCACCAGCTGCCAGGACCAGGCAGAGGGACAGCCATGGTTTACTATCAACAGAGGAACCAACTTTCTTTTTTTTTTGTAGGAAATTTTCTGAGAACACAGAAAACATATATAAATGTCAATTTAAAGGTTACAGATATTTACATTTATTCATTTGCTTACACTTTTATCCAAAGCAACTCATAAGCATAAGTGATTCATCCTTAGAAAACAAGGACAGAAGTGCTGATATACAAAGTTCAAAAACTGCTAGAACAGTGTTTCATGTTAGGGTAAAACAATATACAATATAAAAGAGTACAAATGGCACTACAGAGCAGCACCCGTAAATAACAACATTATTTGTGCATGACAGCCAGGGACGCTACTACACAAAAGAGCGAAGGTGAGGTCAATAAATTACATAATTTGTTCATAAGTCAATGTGCCCTGTTCACTATAAATAGGCTCTTGATTGTACTATATACAGTACCTCCCCACAAAATACAAGCACTTACAGTCCCCGAAGTAAAGATTGCATACCACTGGAGAAATCTGAACAGGTCTTCCACCTGGACTGGGGACAGAAGAAGGGAGAGAGTTCAGATGTTCAGATGTTCAGAGCATCGCAAGGGAATGTCAGACTGTGTTTCAGCCTGTACCTGCCACAGGACCCGAGGCCCGTTTTAATTAATCATAAAGCACTATGAATTATTAATCTATTATCACTGCGCATACATGTGATCATTCATTTGTCTCTTCTGCTGTTTTTAGCACCCTTAAGTCCCTGTTTCTGCTAAAACGCCACAATTCTGGGGAGAACTAAAGGTAGATTAACCTGACAGCACACTTTAATACAGGACAAGATACAAAACTACTTGGATGTTCTTATTTCACATACTCCCATTGAGAGCATATACAAACAGAACTAACAGGTCAACTCATAGATGCACTTAGGAGTGAACAGCACTGTTGCAAGTATGGGAAGCAAGGAGAATTCAAAGATATCTCTCAGAGACTCCCAGATATGACATTTAAAAACATTTGCACAATGGCGCACAAGGAAACTAGTACTCCCAGAAAAAAACTTGTTTGCAACCCTCAATGACATATTTAAGCAAGGACTCTTCAAGCAGAGCCTGGGGTGTTTTTGTGCCACACTGATCAGACATCATTGAGCTCTCATTGAGGAGAGATTTGCCTTTGGTCTGGCTGTGTGGCCTGTGATGACTGACAGTAGGAAGGAAGGTTTCTTCTACCTACAGGCACCCTACTGAAGCTGCAGCTCAGGAGGACACAACAGATCTGAGCGAGAGCAACACCTGTCAGGTAAGCCTTCGCAGTTGACGGCACATGAGGTATGCAAAGCCCTCCGCTCTGACGGCTAATCTCTGGTGAGCCATCGTGCGGGGCACCGCAGGCCTCCACAGGGAGCCACCGGGGGCCAGAGCGCAGCAAACTTGCCTCTTCTGCGTCAGACAGCGCTCACATCCTCCCACCAGAGCGGCGAGAGGCAGAGGGAGAGAGAGAGAGAGAGGCGCTGATGTGCTCTAAATACATTTCATTATCATCATTATGATTATATCACTGAATGTGTGTTTTTTGTAATGCGCCGCAGCACGTCTCCCCAGGGTGCTGTCTGCACAGCTGAATAATTAAAACAAGTATGATGAACCATCCGTCACAGTTTCCCACAAGAGTTGGGGCAGGCTATGTGCAAATGGCTCAGTTGAGGAGAGGTCTGCAATTGAAACAATAAAAACGCTCAGGTTAGTATTTGTTAATGCAGCTGTGATTGCAAATTATTCAGTACAAGAGGTAAAAGAAAGTGATGATGTAATGAGATCCTATCTTACCCTAATTGAGAAAAGAAAAACAGATTTATTCATTAAATTTATAATATTATGTTTTATTTTCTTCAGAAGAAACAGTTGTTTCTTATTTTAACAAATACTAGTGGTTACATATGCAATGCAAATCATATCTGTAGATTGTAATAATATTACAGCAACTTACCGAGGGCATTTAGGAGAAAGCAAATCTCACACCGTTTTTTTCGAAAGCAAAACAACGCATCCAATCAGCCAGGAACAAACCAGATGAGGCGTGTTGTGTTCTGATACACCACGCAACCCAGTAGGACTAGACCTGCTTAAATGCGTGAAGTGAATATAAGAGACAAGTGCAGATGAATGATTAATCCAACAATCCCACAAACCGGTGTCGAAACCCCTGTGTCAAAACCCAGAAAATCATGCACAGCAGGTCACTGAAATATTCATACTATACATGCTTCATTAAGACTGAAATACACAAAGGCCCAACATTCAAATTATTATTGAAACAAGTGACAGATAGACATAGGGAAGAGTAAAATATTAGTGCCACAATTACATGTTTGTTACATAGATTTGTACCGATTTGTTTTATTACAAAGGAAACCTTCCACATTGCTAAATACTTTTGACAACTCAGTTACTTTACGTCTTGCGAATGGAGTCTTGCCAAAGAAAGGAAAGGAAACAGGACACACCTCCTTTTTTAAAAGTCCTTCTCAGGTGGGAATACTAGACGTATCAAAGCATGTGGCTGTTAATTACACATATCCTCCAACTTAGTCACACAGTTAGGGCTCCTGACCGATCTCATATGCTCCTGCCAATTAATGATCCTTCTCCTGTCCCTCTGACATCAGATGAATAGTGTCTGAGCTTTCAGCTGATGGATTATGTCAGCTTTTCAAATGACAAATGCTTCACAATTTAGAATGGCATCTGTAATTTAAACACTTAGCACAGCTGAGACTGGCTCGCTGCCCAATGTTCAGAACACCTTTTTTTATGATTATGATTTACTTATGTAATGATGCTTTTAACATCTGTACCTCAAGTGGTTTTTTGATGATGCAACTCAGACTTTGATACAATATTTTAAAATGTATTGCTATAAATACCTTTTATAGAAAAGTGAATCCAATCCAACACCACTAAATATCTGGGTGTGTAAATCCAATCAAAAGCATCAAACTACAGTAGAAAAAATTCTCCACGACAAAAAAACTTTGTCATTTAAAATCATGTGCAAATAATATTGCCTTTGTTTTGCCTTTTGTTTTATATTTTCTATAAATTAAAGCATTTAAAATTTCAACTTCACTATTTTATGATTATAAACACTCACTATCTTCTGTAATTTCATTTTAAGATGAATTTTAATCAAAAACTGTAAACATTATATATCGCGGTAATGTGGAATCATCATTAACTAAAATTGGATACAATAATATATCCATTACAATAACACCAATGCAGATAGCATCAGTGTTAGTTTCATAACAGTAGTAACTATAGTGATTTTATTTAGTCTGTTTATTTTTAATTGATATATTTTAGCTAAAGTGTGTGTGTGTGTGTGTGTGTGTGCAAATCCAGCGCGCGCGCGATTTCAAGTTTCAAAAATATTAACTTTAATGGATTTAGTTTTGGCCCTGGTGTGATTTATCAAGTGTAGCAATGTAGGTCATTTTGTGCAATAATTGTGGCTCAGACAGAAACATACAATCCTTATCTGACACAGTTCATTGAAATAATAATAATATAATTTAAAAATGTGTTTCTATATTGAAACCACGTTTACAAAATGATAGTGATATAAATAGCAATTCATTATTAATATGAATGATTAGGCAACCCTATTGTTTACAAGGTGATTGTTTTTAATCTGGCAACCCAGGTCATGCCGCGCTCGTGAAATCCCTCCTCCTCCGGCACCGTAACTTCCTGGAGACGGGCTTTATTTTTATACAGAAAAAAAAATGGCGGCATTACGCTCAAACAGTGCCTCGGAGGAAGCAGGGACAGCGTCTGAAGCCCCGTCAGGACAGGAGGAGGATTTTTGGGCGGGACAGGGACCAATAGTGCTGCGGGATCCGGCGATTAAATTGTTGAGTCCGGTTAGCGGTGTGGAGCCGCTGTCGTGGGCAGAGGATCACAGACTGGCGGCCTCCAACACGAACAGCGTGTCTCTGATGGAGCTGGTGTGTGACATACACAGTCTCAGTCAAAACCTGGTGCTGAATCGCACTCACATCCCCGTCCCGACCACCGCATGTGAACTCAAGGTAAATACAGTACTGCGCGCGCGCGACTTCTCCTCGCTTCATGGTAACACTTGTTTTGGATGTGTTGCCAAAGCTTAAGCCATGTTTGACGTGACATGACGGCTCAAGATCTTCAAAATAAGCGTTAATGGTGTGTGGACGATTATTGCTTTCTTTTTTAATCTCTAATTTTACAACTGTACACCTTTTTATTTTACTTTTCATGACAATTTGATCATAATAACTACGCAGAAATTAGGCCAATACAATAGAAACAATAGAAGAATGCAATTATAAAGTGACTTAATCTAAATATTTGAAGTTAGTTGTGGGCTGTGGCAATCCAAGATCAAATGTATTTTGCCCGTTTAAATTTAATGCAACATTACTGGAGATCAGCTGTGTTGTATTTTCAGTCAGTCAGTGATTTATTATTATGTTGTTCCTCCACATCTTTTCAAAATGGGGCTCAATGTTTCCCCACGGGTCATAGTTGTGACCACTAACATATTTATGTGTTCTGTGATCATGATTTATGGGACAGAGCGATCTTAATTAATGATAGGCTTTTTAAATATTATATGTACCAAGTACGCAGTTGAAAATGTATCATGACATGTATTTTAAATGCTTCTTTTTACAGGAGCTTTAACACAGACAGCATCTTTCAGAGGGGTAAACTGGCATTAAACAGCTTTGGGCATGTTACTATTTATACCAGACATGGAAAAATGTTCCCATCAAGTAAAGACAATCTGCACTTCCATTTATAGCTGACCATCCTGTGGAAAATACATCAACTGTTTTTAATTAATCAAATAATATCTCTTTTACACATCCAGTTGTAAGGCTTGAGTTTAAAATGTATTTTAAAAATAGCGCCATATTTTACTCTGTGTTTTTGACTAGTTAAAAATAAGACTTTGTTTTATAGGACTATTTTTAAGTTTTAATTTATAAAGTTTCTTTTTAATGCCTCACACTACTGCCTGCCGGACATCAAGTAAATGCAATTGATCTATTTGGTTACCTTTGGCTGCATTTGTTTGATAAAACTATTAAAAAATAGGCTTCATTTATGCTAAAAGTAAATATATTTTTTCCTTGCCCTAATTTCCAAATCTTATGATAAAAAAGGGTCAAATAGTGTTAAAGCAAAAGAAAAGTCACTAAAGAATTCACTTAAAAATAGTAAGCAGTTAATTAATATCAATTAAATAATAACTTATTTTCTGTTATAAAGCTAAAAACTGTAATGTTTACGATTTGTATAACATATTTTCTAGGGTTGTGTGATATCGGCCGATAACTGCTATTTTTAATGTTATCGTTATCAGTCTGATATCAAAATTAGGCTGATATCTTTAAGCCGATAGATTACGTAATTGTACAGAAGTGCCTGACTTCTCCGGTGCACTATAATGGAGCTTTCCTCGCATTGTTTATTCCTTCAAAGTCCGTCCTTTCTTTGTGTGGTATTGCTGTGCTTTAATAACTCAGTAAGTAACCATTTTCCTTATCATTGTAGATATGTTTGATAGAGTGTCATTGTGTATTTTGGTTTAAATCACCTCAGGAAAAATATTACATGTGTAAACATAATAGCAGCGATGCACACGTGCTAAACAACTTGTTGGCTTGTTTGTAATCTAATATGATTATTTGTTCTTATCAACGCATTGCTTGGCATGTGTTGTTGAGGTAAGATTGTATTCAGTTTGATCGGTATATTTATAATGATTATGACAAGCTCACGTGATGGCTATAACCAGGCACACATATAGTGAGCCGACAGAGCCTTCACAGCAGCCCAAACAGCAGCAGGGGAGACGTGTGCCAGTCACTGTATACAGCATAAGGGTTCTCAACCATCTGCCACATTCTGTCTTTATATTATGCACTGTGTTTGTCATAAAGTCATCTGTGCTCAATGCTCAGGAGTTGTATCAAAATCTGACTTCGAGGACAAACCTAACTACGGTTCGAGTGCACGTGCATCACACTGCGCCTGTAGGTAAACTTTCAAACTCACAGTGGTTTATCATAAACCTTTCATCGATAATTTCTCTCGCAATTGACAGCGAAAACGAACATAGAAGCGTTGTCTAACTGACAAGCAGCACCTACATGTGTTCAAAAGAATCTAAAATGTCAAATGGGACAAATTTATGCCGCATTTTCTGAAGTAAAACAAACTATCTGTATTTAGCTTTTCGTTTGTACGGTGGCTCTGAACTGTCAAAACAATGCTTTTTTGGACATTACATATTTGTATACATGTACATTACTGTAACACATTTTATTCAAGAACATTTGAGCTGGTTCCAGTTCTCAGTTATTTCATTTTCATTTCATTTAAAATATATTTATTTAACTTGTTTGTAATTAAATACCATTTTGTTATTTAACCTATTATTTTTATTCAACAGTCAAGTTGCATGTTAATTTGCTATGGGAAGAATAGGAAATAATTTATTTTTGGCGTGCTGACTTATGTAAAATTGTCAACATAATCACCTTGCAATTTAAAAATGATTGCTTTTTTTGCTTTGAGTAGACTATTCAGTTCATAAGAGTTTGTAAAGTTTTAAAAATAAAATGTAAAGTTTTTAACATAAAATCAGTTGTTCAATATAAATTTTGATACATTTATATTTATCGGCTATAATGTATCGGTTACCGGCCTTTAAATCTTAAGTGTTATTGGTTATCAATATCGACCAAAAAAATCCATATCGGTGCATCCCTAATATTTTCTTTGTTTTGTTTTTTTTCACAGGTGGGTTCAGAAAAAGATGTGAGGGCTGTTAAAGAAAGCTTCGCCATGAGTAAAGACCCAGTAGTAAGCCAAATGATCATGATAGACAGAGTCATTAATCCTCAATGTGGACGTCTCCATGGCGTCAAGTACACTAGTTGGTCACCGTTAGGCTGTGACAAATACGGCCGCTGCCTTCTTGCTTTCCTAACACTGGACAATCGTCTCACAATCCACAGCAGTCACTTGCATTTGCAGTGGACGCTTCTACTGGACCTTACAGAACTATATGGTGAAATGTTAAAATCCAGGAAATACTCCGCTCAGAATGATGGCACACCACCAGTTTCCTATAAAGACTTTGATGAACTGCAGCGTCGGTTTCGCATGCAGACCCCAGTGCGCATGGAGTGGTCCAGTTTGTGCAGTATGCAGCAAGTTCAGACCGATAACGCGCATAAAGACATCAACACAGTTCTTCTAGCCGTACTCATGGAGAATGGAGACGTGGTGGTGTGGCAGTTCAGCTTGCCCCTACTAGGGAAGGATTCGGTGGTGTCATGCAGCACCATCAAATCTGAAGTGTCGTCACCAAGCGCGCTCACCTGGTGGCAATATGAGCACGGCGGGCGGAAAATGAGCGGACTGATCATAGGAAGCTCCAAAGGACCTGTAAAGATCCTCCCAGTCAACATCAAGGCGGTGAAGGGTTACTTCACCCTCAGGCAGCCTGTGGTTTTGTGGCAGGAGAACGATCAGATACCCGTCCACAACATCAAATGCATCACGCTTTTTCATCCACACCAGAAATGCAACTGCAGTTTAGTGGTTGCGGCACGTGGTCCGTACATCTTCTGGTGCTTATTGCTGATCTCAAAAGCCGGTCTGAATGTTCACAATTCCCACGTCACGGGTCTTCATTCCACCCCTATCATATCCATGACCATTTGTCACAATAATGGGACTATTTTCACATGCTCACTAGATGGGAAGGTTAAGAGGCTAACAGCTGTTTTCACAGACCTAGCTGTCGAGTTCAAGCAAGAAGTTATTGTTCTACCTGAAGGAGTTGCGGGTCGACGGATACATGGTATATCGGTCAGTCCAAACAGTGCCTACTTGGCCGTTCTCTCCAATGAGGGCATGAACAATGGCTTTCACTCTGTCACTTGCACCTACCAGGTACAGTTCATCACCCTTAAGACTCCAGATGAAGCAGCATGTGAGATGCTTGAGGCTCACAATCTCTTTAGAAACACAGATTTGATGGATCTGTTACGATGGCGGATACTAAAAGACAAAAGCATTCCTTTGGCCTACCAGAATAATCTAGAAGAGAAGCTCGAAACCTCAGGGTCCACTTACCTGTGGCGCCTTAAGCTTTTCTTTCTCCGAACGCTCCACAAGTCCATGCAGAAAACCCCTTCGGAGGCCCTGTGGCAGCCAAGCCGAAGAAGTGGTCAGGGTTTGGTTGGGGATGGTGATGAAGAAGGGGGAGGTGATGAAGATGATTTGTCCACTCTTGAGGAGGTCAGAAAGGGGGATGCGGAAAAGAGGGAAACCGAGGAGCGGATGAGAGAGATTGGCAGCAGGATCGAAGCTGTGGAGTCCCAACTGATCCGGGAGAACATGAAGAAGGTGCTGGGTGAGGTGTATCTGCACACCTGTGTCACTCAAAACACATGTGTGCCCACTAAAGGTGTGTGTGACTTCCTCACAAACGACCCTGCTAATGAAGACAGGGCAGCCAAGGTGAAGTTCTCATCGTCTACTGAAACAAATGTTGTTTTGGCTTAAAGTTAATTATAAAATTGGATGGTAAAAGCATAATAATGTAGGCGTAAATATTAAATCATGCTGTGAATTATTATTATTATTTTTTTAGAAATAATATCTTACACTGTATGTTTTTTATTATTATTTGATGTTTGATCTTCACAGGTGCTGATAGGTCATATCATGAATAAGATGAATAAACAGACGTTTCCAGAGTATTGCGGTCTCTGTAAAGAAATTCTGCCCTTCACCGACTGCAAACGGGCAGAGTGCAAGAATGGGCACAGGTGGCTCAGGTACATCTAATATATTATGCTATATATGTAATATAATGATATAATATTATTTAATTTAAAATATAATAAACATTGGTGTGAGCGATACTTTTATTTAAGTTAATAAGAGTGTGTCAGAATAAGCATGCTGTCTAATTTTTAGATGGATATGTTTGCTATACTAAGTGCTGATTGACATTTTAATTTCACAAAAATTATTTGAAACAATACACATGTGAAGTTAATGCGTTTTATGCATATAAAATAATTTTTTTCATCCACTTATATAATGAAAAACAAATGCTTGAGAGTACTGGATCAAATTAATTCTTTAAGTCTTAACAAAAAATATGATCCATTTCATAAAACGCACAGACTTGCATTGTCCCCATTTAGACATGCAAATGTAATCATTTTGCTTGACTCTTACAGCTGCTTTAATAACACTTCAGCTATATTTTGCAATGCCAAGTGTTTTGCAGTTGCACTGTTCTTGGCTCATAACTGACACAGCCTGCGCATTTTAATGAACAGATTAATTTTGATATTGTGTATTTCTAGGTGTAATTCACAGCACATAATCCTTCATAATAGAAAAATCTGGTGGGCTCTTGTTTTGGCTTTTACAATATCTTTGTATTCCCAGATTAATGTGCGAATATAATTTCTTTTTTAAAATCTTCCTCCAAAATCAGTAAATAATAGGATGGAAATTTGACGTGTGGTATAAAATCCGTATTGGACTATATGTAGGTGCTGAATAGATTTTGAGGTGATTTACCCATTTACGAGCCCCATGTGTGACATTTCATCCGTTGGCTTGACTGAAAGGAGATTACTGCCCCTAATGGTGTATCAGGGAAACAGTTGCTTCATTGCTGTCATTCTGATCTCTGCCTAGTACTGATCTAAACCTTCCCCTGCCGTTTCTGTTCATGTGTCTTACTGTCTCTTTCCCTCTTTCTTTCTCTTTCCTTCTTCCTCCCCAAGGTGTGCGCTGTCATATCAGGCCTGTCAGGGTGTGACATACCGCCGCTGTCTATTGCAGGACAGTATTGCCTCAGTAGCAGAGCCTGAGGGTGAGCCATAATGCTGTATCATATCTCTATCCGGAAACACACCGCATCACACACTTAGACTTTCTGTAATGCGCACGCACACACACGCACGCACAACAAAAACTCTGCTGCCCCACAGCAGTGCAAGCTCGGGATGTCAAATGTACTGGTACCAAGTCGATATAAAAATATGTTAATTGTACGTCTTTTTTTTTTGGCTGTTTCAATTCGATTCTGACTGGCAGGTAGATGGTTTTAGACGTTTACATGCACTTTTTGATCATAATGCTATTATTGATGAGGGATTAATGTAAACAGATGGATGCTATCACTTATTAAATTTAGCCATTTGGCCTAAATACAGACATGCCACTGATTATTGGTGTTTGGGGTTATGGATATTATTGCAGAATGAATCCCTTCAGGGTTATTAGTATCTCCCAGTTTATTTTGTAATAACCATCTAGATCAGAGATGCCCAAACTAGGGCCCGCGGGCCAAAGTTGGCCCATTGTAACCATTGATTTGGCCGCCATCCCATTTGAGAAGAGAGGGAGAATTTTGGGGAGGGTTGGGGTTAATGCTTTTAATACACATTGTCATTTCTAATTAAACGCAAGCTTTCATTTGTTAGTTTTATTTTTAAGCTACAAAAAAATAACTTGAGTTAAATGTTTCAATGATATGTTGTAAATGAATCCATTAAAAAAAAAAAAATGAACATACTGTTGCTCAGCGGAAAGAGCACAAATCAGAACTCCTCAGTGAGCAAATCAAGGCAAAGGCAGGTGCAGCTTGACTAGTGTATTCGGCAATAAACTCCATAGTGTTATAAATGGAATTCTTATGGTTTCATTACAATAGGTTCACTATAAAATGTAAAAAATATATAATGGATTAGTTAATATGATTAAAGTAATGTTTTCTATTTATTTTTAAATAAATGAGGAAATTATTCATGGGAACTTTGTAATACAGCTTGATATATTTACCTTGGGCCCTCAATTAAGTTTGGTTTTCAGCCCTTCATAAGAAAAGTTAAGTAAGTTCAGTAGTTTGGGCACCCCTGATCTAGATCATAGCTCTCAAACTTGATCCTTGGAGGGCCGCAGCTCTGCACAGTTTTGTTCCAACCCTAATCAAACACAGCTGATCCAACTAATCAAGGTGTTAAAGACTACTGTGGACTATTAAGCAGGTGTGAGTTGGAGGTGGTTGGAGCTAAACTATGCAGAGCTGCGACCCTCCAGGAATTGAGTTTAAGACCATTGATCTAGATGCACATTGTCACTTATTTTATGGCTACTTTCCACATAAGTAAAAGTGACATTTTAATTTCAGTCGATCAGTTGAAGTATTTTATGAGTGGTATGTTGATGATGGTTGTAATAAGGGATTAACACACCTCAGAATGCAGTGACTGGCCAATCAGAATCAAGTATTCCAGCAGCTGTTAATACTGATCAGATAAGAATATTAAGAAAAAAACTGGGGGGCGATGTAACTTTTTCTCAGTTGAGAAATCAAACAAATGGCAAATCTGTCATTATTTACTCACCCTCTACTTGTTTCAAACTTATTTTAGTTCTTTCTACTGTTATGTATAAAAGAAGATATTTTGAAGAATGTTGGAAACCGGTAGCATTTGACTTTCTTAGTATTTTCTTCTACAGATGCCAATAGTTTGTGGTTTTCAACATAAAGGTTTTGAATCATTCGAGGGCAAGTAAAATGTGAGAACATTAAAATTTTGGCTAAACTGCTTTTATTCCAGCCAAACTAAAAGAAATAAGACTTTCCCCAAAAAAAGAAAAAACATCATAGGAAATACTGTGAAAATGCCTTGCTCTGTTAAACATCACTATTTGGGGGGGAAAACAAAACATTGACAGGAGGGTTAATACTTTTGACTTCAGCTGTATATGGGGTGTGTGTGTGTGTGTGTGTGTGTGTGTGTGTGTGTGTGTGTGTGTGTGCGTGCGTGCGTGCGTGCGTGCGTGCGTGCGTGCGTGCGTGCGTGCGTGCGTGCGTGCGTTGGAGAAGATTTATTTGACTAATTTTATATTCAGTACATTTAAATGACTGTTTAATAACAAAAAAACTATTAATAGAAAACTCATTTTTCAGATTCAGACTGGATCAAGAAAATTCTCCAAGGTCCCTGCATCTTCTGCGATTCTCCTTTCTACTGAAGCCTCGGGGCTAAATAAAATCTCCACGACTGACTACTGGATCACTTAAGCGGGCTACATAAATGACTAAAATGCTTTTATTTACTTGAAAGAGAAACATTTGAAAGCCATAAAGTATTCTTTAATTATTTTGTAATATAAGACATTCTGGAGATTTTTTTTTTTTCTCTCAACAGATCTTTATTTTAAAGGCAAAAAAGGGTCACATTTTTATACAATGAAAACTATGACTGTATATGTTAATAAATTATTCCACTGTATATTTGCTGGATGTTTTTGATTTGTTAACATTATCGTGCCATGACATCCTACTTTCGCATTAAAAATGCACGCTCTTCCTGTGGCTGATTTTAATTGGTTTAAATAAATCCATTTCCTAATTGGCTTTGGGAACATCTCTACATATCTGCAAACAGCAACTCCCCCATCTCCAAATAATGACTTTTCCCTGGCCTTAAGGAAGAGACGACGACTGTATAAGGAAAGGAAAAACAGCGAGACAGAGAGAAAACTGTTTTAAAACCGATCCAGCCTTTCCGAAGGGCCGAACTCTAATGAGATACAACAGTAATGAGGAATGGATCCCAGCCGCATATGTGATACCCATTTTAATTAAGATGGCGAGCTTGAGTGCATACTGTTAAATATTGTTAGACCCTTTTTTTTTTTTTAGGGTCGCATGGAGGGCATGTACCCTGACGGTCCATTCCACAAAACATTGCTAACATATAAGGGTCAGTGGAGATCAAAGATAAACTCAGGCTGGTCAGACCCTCCGTTCTCATCACAGGTACATCTGGTCGCCTTGTACTGTGCTCTCTCTAGTGTCACTGAAGATGATAGCTCACTTCGGGACTAGTTGGCAGCCCTGTCTTAGGTTTCGGATGGTATCCCGAGATAAAGATGGCCTGATAATTACACACAATTCCGCTCCCTATCTCTCATTCGGCATCAGAGGGCTTAAAATAAAGTAATCGGGAGTGTTTATTTTATTAATTTTTTTAAATTATTCATAGAGAGAGGCTTCTTCATTACAATGCGTTCTGAAATGTTGCCATATTATTACAATTGGTAATGCAACATGTAAAGGCTGTTTGATTATGAGGTAATAACGTGCATTATGCATTAATCAGACACAAAGCAGCGCTCAGAACCTCAAATGCCGTCTGCCGCATGTCACAGCAAATTTGTTCACTGACATATTACGATAAGCATCTAATAACATGAGTTTGAAAACAGTTTTTTAGCCATGTAATGGAATGACGCTTTAAAAAGAAAATGAAAAGCTATTTGGATTTCAATTGTACACGTTATATACTGTGCATATTGATAGCAGGTGCTAAATGTCACAGATTAGATTATAACTGAACGTGATTGAAATACAGGGTTCTTTTTTTCCTCTACTGCTGCGGATTTCCTTTCCTTTCTATTAGATTGTCAAATGGATCTTGGCCTTTTGGTTTGAGTGCTAGCTTTGTTGATAGGTGGAGACTTCTCCTGTTGAAGAGGTTAGCTCTGTTTGGTAGAACCTCCTACTTCTTTAATATAACAATCTGTCAAAAAACATTTTGACAATAATTACGGCCCCCTCCTCTTTCCTCTTTGTGTGTGCTCTTTCAAGACTTCAAAAGGAGGTTTCGTTCTTTTCTTCTGTATGAAATATTCATAACTTCTGTGTTCGTGGCTTTGTGCTTTAAACAGATAACAGACAGATTTTGTTTTATATTATTTAATCTTATATTCTTTTGTTAGATAACGCATTTTGATATACATCACCTTACGTTAAACGCCTAATTTGTTGAACCCAAACAAGACGCCAAGCATGGATCTCAAAGTCATTCCCTCTAACAATGGATTACATTCAAGTTTTTATTTTTTGTGCCACGATTTCTGTTTTATTTATTGACCTTTTTCTGCTTGAAGATGCTTTTCTGGATTTTACAACCAATGTAATGCAGTATTACTTGTTGTGAATACTTATAAGGCACTATAGATGAAATGAGCTAGATTAAATGCCATTAATATCCTGCATCTCATCTTTCAAAAGATATTACAACATGCTGCTGGAAATGAAGGACAGTCTAAAGTGATGTGCTGTTTTAAGCCAAATGACCTTTAAACACTTATATTTTTTTATATACTTTTTAGTTTTTATATTTATACTGAGTGACTTTACCTATCAGCTTCATGGAAAATGGAAATGTTGAAAATGCTATGAGGCATCGCTGATCAACGTTCAGTGTTTGTTTTATTTAAAAATAATTATATTTTATAATTATGACTAAATAATTATATTTAATATAATATATATATATAACTTCTTTTTTAAATACATTTTATCCGTTATAATGAAGAACCAGTGATAAAAATTTTGTAAAAGGTTTGTAGGATTTGGAAAATGATAAATGAAGCAATTATTTATTTTAAGATAAACATATCTAATGATTTAAACAATGCACACAACACAGGGACAAATATATTTAAATCAAATATTCAAAATAACAGTATAACTGTTTTGAAAAAGCATAAACCATTTAATCATTTATGTTTATGCAGTCTTCTTAGCTATTATTATATACGAATAGCATTCATTAGTTTTCTGACACTAAAAATTAGTTTTACAGTAATCTGAATTACAATATGCATATATATATATATGTATGTGTGTGTGTGATTAGGATTCATACTGGGGGGGAAAAGAAAATAGCTTCTAAAGCTCTAGATTTTCTGATGCACTTTCACTCCTTAGTGTATATACATCAAATTTCCCGGCTGAATACATTTGGTCTGAAGTATGCTTTGTAGAAGTGTTCCCTCAGACTTCAGTAAATCATCAGTAATTAAGTCTGTCTGGGGGCTGTCAAGGGACCCCGGGTTTTTCCTGCAGACTCCGAAATCAGGCTGTTAACACGGCCCTTTAACGGGTACATGGACCCGCTGGGATGGAGTCGCTGACCCGTGACTGCCTGATATGTGCGTATGAGGGAGTGCGAGATGTCAATAGTCAGTCTTTCTGCTTGTGCTGAGGTGTGGAGCAGCTCAGGTGGAACTAATGCAGAAGGCTGTGACCAGAGCTCTGCTTACCACAACATTAATTAAAGTCATTCGCTACACACGCAACCACGGACAAGGGTATGCATCAGGGGAGTGTGTGTGTGTTGTATTTATGTTCCAGTTTGTAATGTGATGATTTTAACTTTTAAAAGGTTAAAACATTTAAAAAGAGGAATGTTGCCAGATTAGGGAAACAGATTTGGTGATATTCATCCTTTAATTTTTTTAATCCTCTTAATAAAATTTCAATAATGTGATTAATAAAAAAATAAGAAAAGATGAATGTTGCCAGATTGGTAAACTTTGTAAATTTGGCGACAGAGAAAAGGAAATGAAAATTATGTCAACATTTACTCACCCTCCTCATAATGTGCTAAACTCATAAGAACACAAGTGAAGATACTTTAAAGATTTCTGAGATTATTTGTCTTTCCATTGAAGGTCGATTCACTCAAAATGCTGCTACTTACAAATATATAGATTACAAATAAAATCCCTTTTAAGTCTGCAGTTTGGACTGCTTCACATAATGAACATACTTTAATATTTTATGTTTCAGATTTGGTCAAAGAAACTCAGTCATGCTTGCTTGAAAAGTGAGAACCAATGAGGTTCATTATATGCAAAACTCGGCTCTTCTGGGCTTCTGCAAAAAACTCGCCAAGAACATATGCCTGTGTGTGTTCAATATTTATTGTCTATGTGTTTATAAAAGGCTAAATTAAATCTGTTCATAATAAAAAGCAATGAGCCGTTTTCAGTAGACTGGAGTTCATTTGTATTTATTTTTTGATTTCTATAAAAGTTTTATAATTAATTTTATTTTTATTTCTTTGCGAGTGAATACGCTTCATAAAAAATATCCAAAAAAAGAACAAAAGTATTATAGGTTTGGAACAATATGAGGGTGTGAAAGTAAATTTTAAATGCACACAGTCATTAAATTACAAGGTCAAATTTAGTTTTAATTACCCTGCGGTATTGATTATGCACAATTTTATTTCAGGTATGAAAATACTGTGAATTATTCTGTCTCTGAAGCAAATTTTAGAGCACACTTTAGACGTACGACATTGCACATAACTTGCTATAGAAAATACTGCTAGTTTACTGACATCAACATTTTTTTTACACCATCACATGCCTAGCATCACATGCCTTTATTCTGAAACTAATATAATAGCTCAAATCTAGGTAGATGATTGTCAAATCCAATCATCATTTTGAAAAAATTATCAAATTAGAATTTTCTAATAATAATCAATCTCATCCATTGGCAAAGCCATATCTGATGCTGTCTGAGTGTGGGTGTTATGTGTCAGACTCAAAAGGCTTACATAAAAAGAGCTCTGTTTTATTGAATAAAAGCCATGAAAGAAAAGCCATTGGGCGTTTGCATTTCACACCATTTCGGCTGCGCATTTCCCCTCTGAAGATTCTCCCACTCTTTCTGAACCCTTTCATGTTGCCTTTCACCACGGAGACACAAGGAAGCCCTCATTTTGAAGATTGCTTAAAAATACATCTTCCGAAGATCAGACAATGTCAAGATTAACCTGCCCTGCACACAAGACCCAGAAATGGTCGAAATGAGCAATCAAAACGGTGGCAACTGGAGACTTAACGTGACATGACAATGGAAGCGTTAGCAGTCAGTCATTCATATGTTTCCGTGTTTAATCTGACAGGAGGTGGAAGCAGCCAGTCCAAATCTACAGCATGAGTGGAGCGAAGACAGATGGGACCCAGTCAGGATACAAACTCACGCGGATGCATTCAACTCCAACTCAAAGCATATGCCATTAGGACAGTTTCCGCATAAATTACCTGAATTTCTGGTGACCCGCAGGTAGAGGATTAACAAACACTCCAAAAAAACGCTTTACAGTTTCAACCCAATTTTGATTCAAATACCACAGATTATATTTCAACCAAAATTAGCTTAAAAACAACAACAAAAAAAGGCTGGGATGTTGTTACCCAATATTGGGCCAAATATGGACAAACCCAACCGTGATAACAAAACAGTGATGCTTACAAACATTTATAGAAAGATTACAAATAAAATCCTTTTTAATTCTGTGGTTTGGACGACTTCACACGATTAACATATTTTAACATTGTATGTTTACAGTGTTCAGATTTGGCCAAAAAAAAGAAACTCAGTCATGCTTGCTTGAAGAGTAAGAACCAATGAGGTTCATTATATGCGACACGTGGCTTTTCTGAGCTTCTGCAAAAAACAATCAGGTTTGTTCTATTTCCCTTAAGAACTTGCATTCAACTCCAACTCAAAGCATATGCCATTAGGACAGTTTCCGCATAAATGACCTTAATTTCTGGTGACCCGCAGGTAGAGGATTAACAAACACTTGATTCAAATAGCACTGAATCAGATACCATTTTTACACAACAATTGGATTAGTCCATATTTGAACCAAAACTGGCTTGAAAACAATTTAATGTTTCTTTTTTTTTTTAGTTTGTGTGCTCTAAAAAAGGATGTTGTAACTCATTATTGGGTCATATTTGGACAAACCCAACCATGATGTCAAAACTGATGCTTACAATAGTCATAGAAAGATTACAAATAAAATAATTTTTAATTCTGTGGTTTGGAGTGCTTCATGTGATGAACATATTTTACGGTGTTCATACTTGGTCAAAGAAACTCAGTCATGCATGCTTGAAGGGTAAGAACCCATGAGGTTCGTTATATGTGACATGCAGCATTTCTGAACTTCTTCAAAAACCAATCAGGTTTATTCTACTTCCCCAAAAACTAGCATTTAACTCCAACTCAAAGCATATGCCATTAGGACAGTTTTAGCATAAATCACCTGCATTTCTGGTGACCCACAGGTAGAGGATTAACAAACACTCTAAAAAAATGCTTTACAATTTCAACCCAATTTTGACTCAAATACCACTGAATCAAATACCATTTTTACAGCAGGGTTAGTTCATATTTGAACCAAAACTGAATTAAAAACAACCTAGTATTTTTAGTGTGTATGCTCTAAAAAAGCTGGGCTGTTGTAACACAAAATTGGGCCAAATATGGACAAAACCAACCAAGAGGACAAAACGGTGATGCTAACAAATATTCATAGAAAGATTACAAATAAAATCTTTTTTAATTCTGTAGTTTGGACGACTTCACATGATGAAACTTTAGATTTTGGTTTAGAAAGTGTCATTTAAATTGAATAAAAAAAATGATCCCAACATTGGGTTTGTCCATATTTGACCAAACGCAGGTTTAAAACAACCCATAATTTTTTGAATGTAGGCTTTTAGATGCAATTTATGTGTCGCAAAATCCTCAAAATATTATTATATGCTAAAAGTTAATCTTCTTTAGAATAAAAATCCTAGTTGTTTGTCACAGCAACTAAGGAAAAAGTCAGTAACTTACAACTGAACTGTAAATTCATTTGTCTCTACTTCATAAAGCAACAGTACAAAGAACTCTTTGTGTGAAAGCGTGTGTGTGTGTGTGTGTGTGTGTGTGTGTGTGTGTGTGTGTGTGTGTGTGTGTGTGTGTGTGTGTGTGTGTGTGTGTGTGTTTCAGAATATCTGCACTTGTAATTATTTCGGGTGGAAGAGTATGAAGAATTTATAATGAGTATTTTTGTTTTTTAAAAAGAAATACCGGTAATAACTACTATGCAAAGCTATTTTAATGAATATTTATGACCTTTGCTATGAAATATTCATAAAGTCAGTGTAAAAAAAGAACACAAAGAAAGAAAATGGAGAAAACGATGCGTGAGTGAGAAAAGTCACGGAAAGGGAGCCAATGCCTGGGATTTTGGTGGGAAGAGCGAACGACAAAACCTTCGGATCGTATATCTGACATTTATTAACAAAAGCACCAGCAACATCCTCCTGGTTTTTTTAAAGCACCCGTCCCTTCATCCCCGAGTTTCTTTCTTTCATTCGTTCATCCGATCCTCCCCTTTCCATCGCTCTGCTTCTCGTGCTCAACTTCTCTCTCTCTCTCCCTCTTCGTTCCATCTACCCAAATTAAGAAATTAATGAGGGATAGATTCTTTACCGACTGCCCCTGCAATGTTTACCACTGATGAAATTATAATGCTGCCTCAGCTGTATAATTTATAAGCCAATTAGAGGAAGTGTTACTTGATTTGATGGGGAGCCGACACACAAAGTACATTTAACTAATAGAGAGCAAGAGAGTAGCGCGCGGAAAGAGAAGGAGGAGGGAGGACAGCTGAGGCTGACGAGTCCTTGCGCCACTCTAGGATTACGTGGCTAATTGCCCTGCTTTATCTGTCTGTCACGGATAGCCATGCATATTTCAGTGTTCCCAAAGACTTTGATTGTTTGCACTCGTGTTGGGCCTGTAACAAGCAGAGCAGTGGCCAACGTGGAGAGTAGTTAAAGACTGGCACCAGGAAGAGGTGGAAGAGGGAGGAGGAAAGCAAAAGAGGAGAGTAAAACTGACAGATGAATATTACTGGAGAGCAAAGAGAGGAGAGAGCGCCACCAGAAAGATTAATGCAAACACGAGAACCGGCTGCTGTACAGTAATTACCGTAAACTTAGGAGCACTGCTTTGCTTTGTAGCCAAGATGTGCATTTGTTTGAAATTTGACTCAAAAGCAGGGGAGGGACGTGTTGTAATCAGGGGTTTTGTCTTGTTCTTCAGGAGAAATTTCAAAACGTCTTTATTACAAGACGCATTTATTTCAGAAATAAAAGTGTATAAAATAATCTTGAATAGAACGTACAGTCGAAGGCAAAATTATTAGCCGTCCTGTGAAATTTTGCACATTAAACATTGAAGTGATGTTTAACAGAGCAAGGGAATTTTACAGTATTTCCTATAATATTTTATGTTTTCTAGAGGGTTATTTTTGTTTAGTTTGCCTGGATTAAAAGCAGCTTTTATTTTTATTTTTATGTATTTTTTTAAGGTCAATATTATTGGCCCCCTTAAGATTTTTTTTTTTTCCGATTGGCTACAGAACAAACCACTGTTGTCCAATGACTTGCCTAGTTAACTTAGTTAATCCTTAAATCCTTAAATAAATAGAATCTTGTGAAATAACTAATTAAATATTAAAGTATGTACTGTCATCACTGCAAAGACAAAAGAAAATAGATATTAGAAATTAGTTAATAAATATGTAAAATCTTAAAAATGTGTTAAAAATCATTTCTCGGTTAAACAGTTCTTGTTCACAGAATTTCACTGACGGGATAATAATTTTGTATGTTCTATTAGTACGTTTTTCTTTTTAACAAAGTATGAAATTCAACCAAAATTATCAAAACATTTATTCATTCATTTTTCTTTTGGCTTAGTCGGCTTAGTTTATTCATCAGGGGTCGCCACAGCGGAATGAACCGCCAGCTTATCCAGCATATGTTTTACACAGCGTATGCCCTTCCAGCTGCAACCCAGTACTGGGAAACATCCATACAAACTCATTCACACTCACACACTATGGCCAATTTAGTTTATTCAAATCACCTATACCACATGTCTTTGGACTGTGGGGGAAACCGGAGCACCGGGAGGAAACCCACTCCAACACGGGGAGAACATGCAAACTCCACACAGAAATGCCAACTGACCCAGCGAACCTCTTGCTGTGAGGTGACAGTGCTAACCACCGAGCCACCGTGCCACTCTAAATTCAACTAAAAATATCAAAACAATACAAGTGTAATACAGCTTCAATTTGTGTGCGTGTGTGTGTGTGTTTGTGTGTGTGTGTGTGTGTGTGTGTGTGTGAGTGTGTGTGTGTGTGTGTGTACATTAGAATATGACCCATTTCCTCTTATTTTATTTGGAGAAAAAAAAGATGACTATCATATATTTTTTACCATGGTTTACAGTAAAATTATTTGTTTTTATCTTCATACTTTGCCACTAATTCTTTAAACCACTAAAATTTACCCATTTGTCAGCAATAAAGTTTAAATTATTTTGATAAGAACAGGTCAGAATAAGTGTTATTATAACATAAGTGATGATGGAACTTTATTTTAGCCATATTTTGTCATATTGTTTTACAAAGTTATTAGAAACATTTATTTTGATGCACATACTAGAATGGAAAATCTAATATTTGACCCCAAAAAGACAAAAAAAATATTGGGAAAAAAAAATCTTCAGCTGTTGAATGGATGCAGTGTGTATACCAGTTTCTGCAGTCAAATTTAAGACTTTTAAGACTTATACAGAGCTAAATACTAATGACTTTTTCTAATGGCATGATTGGGCCAATGAAAAAGATGTAACCTGCATCATCGAAACTATTTTAATTGAGTTATTTCTTAACCCCATATTTTAAATGTGTCAAAACAAGCAAAATCTAGTTAAAATATTTACTAGATCAAAAGAAAAATATATAATAAACTAAATTTATGTACAACAGTCAGTCTAAAATGCATGGAGAACTTTTAAACAAATGTTATTGCAAGGTAGATAATTACACTATATCGGTATATATATATATATATAT
>CAIGQW010052715.1:1970826-2001193 GCA_903798125.1 Danio choprae | reverse complement strand
TAAAATTTTTTTATTGAGTTTTATTGAGAGGTAAATTTACATATGCACAGGAAAATTAAGACATATTTAAAATGATTTAAGACACAACACAAAAAAATCTGTAATTTTAAGACTTTTTAAGAGCCTGTGGACACATACACAAAACATCCAAAAAATGAATACAGACTTGCACCAATTTATACCATAACAAGTGTCTCGAGTGCTTTCACATGGATCTTTGACTCTTCTCAGTGTGCAGCTTACTTATACTATTTTCTAGTTTATATGGCACACCCACATCAAAAGCATAAAAATCATAAGTGCTGAGCGAGACTGGAGATTTCCAATGACAGAACAAAAACCACACAATAGAATATGTTATCTATACATACTGAAGATCATAGAGATCATCCTGCAAATGTTTTCTTAGCTCATCCACACCCCGGCGGAGCGCAGAACTCCAGAGGAGCTAGCGGAGGGACAGGCCTGCCGTTATCAGCCTCTGAAAACTGATCAGACATTTATGCAAAAGAGAGAAACTGGAGCGAAGGCATCTTCAATTATCTGATGAGGCAAGTTTATCTGAACGGCTCCCTTTTCTTTTCCTTTTTTTCTTGTGTGAGGATCAAATAGCAGCTCTTTACATAACAAAAGAGCTTCCTGCCTGACCTGTTTCGTTCAGCCTACTTTCAGATGCAGCTGGACTTTCCATAAGTAGGAGGACTTTTCTACTGTAAAACTCTGACTTATTCCAAAATTAGAAACTCGATTGTTTAGATTCGGGGCTAAAAGTGCGACTTGCGTCCATAGATGACATAAACCATTCCTGCTTGTTCCATTAAAACCCATAAACTCCATCAACCACCAAGTGATCCTTTGCACTTTTTACATATTTTAGCAGCTTTAAAAGTAGACTTTGCTATCCAGTGTTGCCCTCTGAAAGACCAATATGCTGCTTCACCAAACATGTTACTAATTCATCTCTTTTAAATCCTGTGTAACTGGATAGCTGTTAATTAATATAGCTGTCAGCTAAAGGTCTTCTGCTGGACCGGCAGTAACATTAGCTTGACCTGCTAGTCACACTAGGGCTCAATCTGCAGCTCAATTAAGCTAATGCTATGCAAAAAAAAGAAGGTCTCCAGCCATTAACTCTCACACCGGGGCCCATTAATAGCATAATTGGGCCATTCCAAAGGGCGATTAATATGGAAGCTCTCTATGATCTCTTCCTCATCGCATGCCTAAAATGCTCCTAATATGCACAGATGCAGATTTGAGGGTCCGCAGGAAGTTATGATTCTAGATGCATCTCCCGTAAGAGTGCAGACGCGCATGATCAAAAACAGAAACCAATTTAATGAACATGATGATCAAATAAGAAACTTTCCAAACGGTGATTACTTGAATATCACAGCATTTAAATGGTCAGATTTGAAGGGATATTTTAGCCAAAAATGCCAAGTTTACTCACCACTAACCCACACTCAAGGGGTCCCAATTTTTGAGCTTCTTTCTTCTACTGAACTGGTAGCCATTGACATCCATAGTAGGAAAAAAGTACAATGTAGTTAGTGGCTACCATTTTCCATTATTACCCAAAATATCTTCTTTTGTGTTCAGTAGCAGAAAAAAAGCTTAAACATGTTTGGAACAAGTTGGGGTGAGTAGAGGATGATAAAATATGCTTTCTTAATAAACAGTAGGGTTTGCTGTATTTGATATACCAATGCATGTTGGTCAAAAATAGCTTAATAATAGATTAGTGCACTTTTTTTGCAATGCAATCAATATCTGAACCACAACACTGCAAAAAAAGCTTTTCTTACTTAGATCTTGTGTCTTGCTTCTAGTCCAAACATCTAAAAATTCTTAAATCAAGAAGAATTTTCTTGACAAGCAAAAAATGTTGTCTTGAAGAATTAACATGCTAAAATTAAGTGATTTTTTTCTGTAAAACAAGCAAAATGGGGTAATGCCAGTGGGGTAAGCAAAATAAATTTGATGTCAAAAGGAAAAACAAGATAATTTTTCCTACCCCATTGGCAGATTATTTTGTTTAATTTGCTTCATTTTAATTTTGCCATTGGCTTAATTTTGACACATTATTTCATAAATCAAGACAATATTTTTTGCTTGTCTGGAAAATGCTTCTGGATTTAAGAACATTTAGATATTTGGACTAGAAACAAGACAAGAAAATCTAAGTAAGAAAAGCATTTTTTTTGCAGTGAAAACTTCTACATTTTGTATTCTTTGAATAATATCATAGAAATAAAATGAGTTGCAAAAGTTGCTTCTTGTTGGAACAAAATTAATAAAGATTTTATAGCATGACTATTTTGTATTTTAAAAAGTCTATTTTGTCTTTTTTTTTTTCATTTTGTCTGCATCTGTAATAAAACAAATTAGTTTTGGCAACAGGTGCATTATATTTGGAATTTTAACATTTTCTTTCATTATTTTAATTTACAACAAAGACACAAAAATATTAGCCATGAAACATGCATTCTTTTTTAACTTTCATTCTGTTGGCAAGGCTTGAAAATTCATTTTTTTTTAAATGTTGAATTTTTCTGTTTTGGCACTTTTTTAAAAATGTTTTTCTTACAATTTTGTTTATTCACACACACACACACACAAACATGAAAAAAGTGGCTTGATGTTTGTAAATTTAAATGTATCAAATTTATCCACAAGCACCAATCATAGGGGCATAATTGGGTGACTAGAGTAAAAAACACCAAATTGAAATAAAAATTGACATCAAAGAACTGTTTGAAATATGCCAACGAAACTGACATCAAAATCTTGATATTGTGTTGATTCCATGTAAATTGTATGGCAAACATTTGGTTACTGTAAACCACTTTCAGTGTGGTATTAGGATTCCGGCACATTCAGTGCTTGGACAACTAAAAATCTTCATAATAAATGTCTTTTGGGTGTGTACAATCAGAATTGATTTCGGTAAATCTATTAGTAAATGAAAGAGGATATAATATATAATTTTTTTACAACTTTCCCTAAATAGGATTTTTTGTCCTTTAAGGTACTCCTTAAGTAACCCTTTTTAAATGGACGCACAAAGCTTAAAGATATGAGAAGCTCTACTGATGATCTAAACACCTCAGGACATGAACATTTCTGAATTTCGAATGTGTTCAGATTAAACCTATAGATTTATCTGACTTCCCAGCTAAGTTTTATTCCAGTGCAAATCAGCCCTCGTATTGACTGACTGCTTTTCATCCATCTTAGAGGAATGGCCTATGTTTGTATGTGTATGTGCACGCAAAAAGCTCTGAGGGAATTTTAACAGTCGAGCCCGCTAAATCTTTCTGTTTCTACAGCAGAACGTCAATAAAATAAATATCCTGTGCTTCTTTTCTCTCCTCCGATGCCCACTCAAACGTCCTCAACCAGCGGGGCAGAGAATCTCCCTCACACCTCAGGCAATCTTTAATATAATCCCTGTTTTTTTTTTTGCCAGTAAATGGCCAAGATCTCAGGTGCGGCTCTTAAACAGGCAGAGAAAAACTAATGTTAACATATGCTGTGAGTGCCAATAGCTCAGGCTCCGGCATCGACCAGCACGGTGTGTGATTAGGGTAGTGAAGCTAAGCTGATCCCAGACACCGATCGATCTCGCATACTTTCAATATGGATGCAACCCTGCGCACAGCGGCCACGTCTAGCTGCTTACATTGATTTTTTCCTCAATTATATAATGGTGGCTCTGCCCAGGATTTCAGCTAAATCACATGTATTGAAGGGCTGGCGTCTCAAAATGAAGGATCTTTTTCTCGTATCTAATTGTATTGTATTTTATTAGCAGTGTTTGACGATCTCCTCTTCACTGAAATGTGTGTATGTGTGTGTGTCCATAAAATTTGTGTTCCAATAATTTGACAAAACAGATATTTTTGCTCTTTTCAAATCTATGCCAAATGAAGTACACAATGTGTGCTGTTTATATGTATTTTGATCGACTTATGATTTTTTTTTCAGAACAACAGTCACTTTTGCAGATTCTGGTTTCTGGAAGCATGTTTGCCTTTTTCTATAGAACTATTAAATCAGAAGCAGTAAATTACTTGAAGTTGAAGTCATAATGATTAGCCCTCCTGTGATTTTTTTTTCTTCTTTTTTTAAATATTTCACAAATGATGTTAAACAGAGCAAGGAATTCTTCACAGTATCTTTGATTTAGTTTTTTTCTGGAGAAAGTATAGAGCAAAATAAAAGCCGTTTTTAATTTGTATTTTAAGGTCAATATTATTAGCCCCCTTAAGCATTTTTTTCTCTCGATTGACTACAGAACAAAACATTGTAATACAATGATTTGCTATTGGACTTGCCTATTAACCTTATTAACCTAGTTGAGCCTATAAATTGCACTTTAAGCTGAATACTAGTATCTTGAAAACAATATAGAGTGAAATATTATGTGCGGTGGTGCGGTGACACAGTGGGTCCCCTTATAGCAAGAAGGTCGCTGGTTCGAGCCTCGGCTGGGTCAGTTGGCATTTCTGTGTGGAGTTTGCATGTTTTCTCCGTGTTCGTGTGGGTTTCCTCCGGGTGCACCGGTTTCCCCCACAAGTCCAAAGACATGCACTATAGGTGAATTGGGTAAGCTAAATTGTCAGTAGTGTATGGGTGTGAATGAGAGTGTATGGGTGTTTCTCAGTGATGGGTTGCAGCTGGAAGGGCATCCGCTGCATAAAACATATGCTGGATAAGTTGGCGGTTCATCCGCTGTGGCAACCCCTGATTAATAAAGGCACTAAGCCGAAATGAAAATGAATGAATATTTTGTACTGTAATCATGGAAAAGATATAAGAAATCAGTTATAAGAAATTAGTTATTAAAATTATTGTTTAGAAATGTGTTGGAAAAAAAATCTTTTTTGTTAAACAGAAATTGAGGAAAAAATATACAGAGGGGCTAATAATTCAGAAGGGCTAATAATTCTGACTTTAACTGTATATAGTATATTAGTAGTGTAGATCCAGTCTTGAAACATCTGTTAGAATATTTAGTATTTAGTAATATTTATATATATTAGAATATATAGTTTTTGATTTTGGCTCATACGCAATCATCAAAAGTGTGTATATGAATTTATGGAATTGCAATATAACCACTATAACATGTACAAATGCTTAGTACCAGCTTGTAGTCTTATTATTTTGTTTTATAATTAAAAATGTATCTATATTATTTCCAGACATACACAAAAAACTTTGACTTTAAAATATAAATCATGGAATGAGTACATCTTTCCACAAAGTCTTGCAAACATTTCTAAATGTATAATTATTAAAAAATAAAGTCATAAAAATTATATATATTTAAAGTTTTATTTGCTCTTTTGCTGCACTTTAAAAATAACAATAATCATTCAGGTTGATTTTAGGTGTAGTTTGGGTGTGGATTTTGGGCCAGCAACATTGATTTTGTGTTGCACTACAAGCTACAAAAATAAATAAATAACCACATTTGATGTGTAAATGAAATGGTGAAGTGAAATGGAAATGTTTACCTAATGCACCATTAGCATGTGCACTATACTCACTCATGACATACTGTATTCTGTTCGTGCTGTATACAGTGTCGTACAGTGCCTGGGTCAGGTCATTAGGCACTGCAACTGTATATGTGCCGGTGTGTGTACATACAAATGCACATGAGCTGTAATGCACATGCAAGGTGAGTGCAGGCGCCATTAAAGGGACCGTGATGCTCACGTTAAACTCATGATTTGTGTTACAAATGCATATACACACAAAAAAAACAATCCTAAATTAAAGTTTCCTTCATAAAGTACTTATTTCATAAGTAGATACAAAAAAACAGGCAGTAAAACACTGAATTAAATATAAAAAAAATAATTAAACAACTCACTCTGCAACGCACTGATAACCATACTAAAAGTTCATAATAATTCATGTGTTCAACCATATACCATATATACTAGTATATAACAAAAATGAATAAACTGAATAAACAAAATGTGTTAATATGTGTGCTGACAAATATTATTATGCAACATAAAATGTTTTAAGAGGAACGCTACAAAACCATACTAGTTTTACATCTATTATGTGCTTCAGTAGTGGAGAAAACGCATAACTTGTTATTTTAACATTATGTTTTTGAATAAAACCGTGTTGATGTGCAAATATGAACATGTTCACTTTCAAACAATTCATACAGTGCGTTGAAACAGCTTACTCTTTTACTACAGATTTACTTCAAAACCTAAATATGCATTTACAAAAATCATTTACAATAATAAATTATAAAATTCAACATTTGTTCGAATCACTTGAATCAGTGAGTTGTTAACTAGAGATTTGCTCTGACCAGATCATTTGAATCAGTGAGTCGTTAACTGGAGACTCACTCTGACCTGATAATTTGAATCAATGAGTCGTTAACTGGAGACTCACTCTGACCAGATAATTTGAATCAGTGAGTCGTTAACTGGAGACTCACTTTGAGCAGATCATTTGAATCAATGAGTCGTTAACTGGAGACTCACTCTGACCAGATAATTTGAATCAATGAGTCGTTAACATGGTGTGCATTTACTTAAGGAACTACGACCTATTTATTAGTTAGCATCTCAATACACAAGTGTCGTATTGCTTGTCAAAAATGCACACCCTGATCTGACACAGAAAATATTTTTACAGTTTTGGGGTGCATAAAATTGTTCTTGGAGATTCATATGATTACAGTTGAACCACTAAAGTCACATGAAATGTTTTGACAATGTTTCTGGTTCCTTTTCTGGACTTTGAACATATCTGGACTGTTGCTGTCTACGGAGGATGATGGAGCTCTGGGATTTAATCTAAAATATCTTAATTTGTGTTCTGAAGATGAACGAAGGTCTCAGGAGTTTGGAACGACACGAAGGTGAGTAATTAATAGCAGAATTAACTGATAATTAATAACTAACTATTTAATAACTTAAAAACTTTGAAATTACATGTAACATTATTCTACTAAAGCTAACATAACTCTAACATGAGCCAGTTGACGTCATTATTTACTGAACACAGAATGTCAAAAGGAAACCATCGCAAAAAACTTTTCTTGTAAAATGTAAACTAATCTTGTTTCATTTACAACTCGTCTTTTTTACACTGCTGAAAGTATTAGGAGGAAGGTTGCCATTTTCTGAATACCACAAAGGATATAACCAACAAATTATAACTAACTAATAAATAACTAATTGGTACTTTTATCTGGAGCAAACTATCCCACCAAGACCTCTTGCTATCAGACAAACCAGATCCATTAACAATCCAGCTTGATCCAAAGCCTCACAAACGCAGTTCACCGACGCACTGACCAACAAGTCCAGTTCACGCACACAATCTCGACCCCATTTCAGTTCACACAACGTTCTTTGGGAGCGTGGCTATCAGCCCATGCCATCAGACACCTGTGGGCCGAGAGCAGAGGAAGAGAGGAGAGCGAGCAGGTCAGGGTGTAATAGGAGTGGAGATGTTAATCTGCCCGTGTGGGTATTGGAAGGATAATTGTTGCATTGCTCAGCTCAGGTGGTTGATGCCACAGATCTAGAAAAGTTAAGCCAAGATTTACAATCGTGATGCTCTCTCTCTCTCTCTCTCTCTCTCTCTCTCTCTCTCTCTCTCTCTCTCTCTCTCTCTCTCTCTCTCTTCCTTTGATTCTTACCACTTCCTACTTTCAACCTCTCCTTCCTTCTGCCTTTCATCCACTCTCCATGTTTGTGTCAGGCCTTTCAACACTTCCGAACTCGCTCTCTCCTTCTCCCCCGGGGTAAGTATGAATATTCTCTGGCACGTCTAAACCCGAGGCAGTGTAGGGCAGGGGGAAGGGTCCACGGCATAGCTTTAGCTGGAGTAATGAGGCCTAATCCCCTGCTGACTGGGTCCTGTTTAAACAGCTCCTGCCTGAGCCACTCAGTAATAGAGTAATTAACCTCTGCGCCCTCTCCTGCCCACCTGCACTGTGCCACTACACTCCACTTTACTTACTATGGCAGACAATCCAGCCTTTCCATTTGGCCCTCCAATTGCCACAAACAAAAACAAAGGAGAGGGAGATGGAGAACAGAAGGTGGGAGAGATAGAAAATGTGGCTATAGGACAGAACATAATTGTAATTGCAAACTGAGTTCGGAAACTGATCTAACAAGTGTTGGCAAAGCTATACAACCTGTTTTAAAAAGTATAAGTAGCTGTACTTTATTTACAGTGTGTACACTTATATGTTGTTATAGTGTGCTTGTATAAGGAAGTATTGGTAAATTAAGGTACTACAAGGGTTATGGACACATAAAATAAAATGCTGCTGTGAAAGTTCATCCAAAAGTAAAAATTCTGTAATTTTTTACTCACCCTAAACAAATATGACTGACTTTCTTCGAAAACACAAAATAAAATTTTCCTTCAAGTAGAGTAAAATTGTCTTTATTTTGACGATTCAATCAAAGCCAACTTGGTACAATGGATTTTGATTAAAATCTTTATTATTGTTTTTAATTGTTTTTTTTCAGTAATATATTTAGTATAACTTTTCACTACCATTGATAAAAAATACAGTAAAAACTGTAATATTGTCAAATCTAAAAATAAAATTATAAAACGTTATCAATAAGTCATGACATGTTTTAATGTTTCTTTAACTTAACTTAAAATAAGTTAATCAATCATAACTTAACTTTCTAACTTTAACTTAAAATAAGCTTTTGCAGTCTACAAATTGAAGTATTGAACTGTATTTTAAACTGTAAATTATTCCTTATGGCAAAGCAAATGTGTCGCACGCTGCTCCTTTGGTGAAAAAGATACATGTTAAAATAATATTAAAAATAATATTAAATATTAAAATACTAAAAAAATATTAATATCAAGTTATTTTTGAAGGAACCATACGACATTTTTCTTCTCATGATTATGATCAATTGTATAATTAACAATACACTTACTTTCTTGTAACTCTAAACTTCCTCTTTTTTTGTTTTTTTGGTAACACTTCACAATAAAGTTCCATTAGTTAATGCTAGTTAATGTATTTACTTACATAAACAATTAACTATATATATATATATATATATATATATATATACACCTTTGTTAATGTTAGTTCATGAAAATTGAAAGCTGTTTGTTGTCAGTTCTGGTTATCTCGCAGTGCATTAACTAATGTTAACAAGCACAACTTTGGATTTTAATAAAGCATTAGCAAATGTTGAAACTAGCATTAACTATTATTAATAAATTCTGAACAAGTTCATGTTACAGTAAAGTTTGCTATTATTCAAAACATCCTCATTTTGTTTTCAAAAGAAGGAAAGTAAGAAGTTGCCAAAATTTAAGAAACAATTTGTCTGTATCGGCGACACGGTGGCTCAGTGGTTAGCACTGTCGCCTCACAGCAAGAAGGGTCACTGGTTTGAGCCCCGGCAGGGTCAGTTGCCGTTTCTATCTGGAATTTGCATGTTTTTTGCATGGGTTTTCTCCAGGTGCTCCAGTTTCCACCACAGTCCAAAGACATACGGTATAAGTGAACTGAATACACTAAATTGGCTGTAGTGTACGTGTGTGGATAAGTGTTTCCCAGTACTGGGTTGCAGCTGGAAAGGCATCTGCTGTGTAAAACATATGCTGGATAAGTTGGCGGTTCATTCCCCTGTGGTGACCCCTGATGAATAAAGGGTCTAAGCCAAAGGAAAATGAATGAATGAATTTGTCTGTATCACAAATAGTGTTGGATAAGTTACGCATCAAAAGATTAACACGTCAGTTACAGTTTGTTCAAATCCATAACCCTAAATATGATAACAAGTAAAACAAAGTTCTGCTCATGAACAAAAGGCTCCTCTTTCTCTTTTTACTTCTACTTGTATTTTGCGGGCCAAACGAAGTGGGATTGATGAAGGCATGTTAAGCGCACAGCCTGTCTCTCGTCAATGTCTGCTTCAGGACAATCTGTTCTGACAGAGCCATCCGTTTACAGTTGCTAGCTATTGATCTGATTTTCAACACATCACACCAGGCAGTTTCCTGCAGCATGCTAACAAAAACACTCAGGTACGATCAAAAAGGCCCACACGACACACGAGAGCTCATCGCCACACAGCGGAAAGCCACGTCTTCCCACACGCTCTTCGGAGACGGCTAGTTTCTGAGAGAGTTAAGGGGGCTTCGGCGTCTGAAGAAATCAGCCAGCTTGCATTAAGGTAGATGAAATGTTGTGATGTGCGGCGTGTGAATGGTTTGTGTCATTAAGAAGCAGAAAGCAAACAGCGTGAACTTGCCGTGTGTACTGTCTGAGCAAAGGCAAGATTAAGGGATGTTCAGAGACCTTCGTCTGTCAAAACTTCAAAGTTGCCACAGGCTCTCCTTGTTCTGGCGGTGCCGCAACCAAATCGCAAAAAACTCAGCAGCCTCTGAGGCTGTCAGAGGCCTCCTGACACCCCCTTTATCAGGTGTACAGTGCTTTAATGCCATCCCGGATAAATAAACCAAGACTGCTGGGAACACTGGCGCCCCCTTTAGGCTGGTAGACACATCAGTACTAACTCAATCACTGTTTATTAACTACATATGACAATAGTCTTAAAAAATTATATAATAATAAATAATATACACCACTAACACAAAATTTTGTGGCAAAATCTGATGTAATAATCCAATGCATTCTGAATACAAAAACAGCACTTGCTTTATATATACATATACAGCAATGCACAGTTTGATTCATTCCAGTTGATTCTAAAGTTTTCACTTTATTATTTCAGTGATAGCATAAACATAGATTTACACAAATCTGAAAGATACTGTAATTTATTAACTGCAAAAAAAGGTGAAGAATTAAAAATAGCTTAAATCATTCTAGTAAATTCAGAACCAGATCATTGAGTAAATTGCATTTTTGCAACTTAAAAATATGTAGTTAAATGCTGTCCTTGTACTTGCAGTTAATAAAAAGCTAGTTTCATGTTTTGTGTGAATTAATTTTTACGTTCAGTTCAGTATATTAATAATAATAAAATTAGTTTTTGTGGAAGATAAATCTCTTAAATGATAAATACCATCATAGTTCAAATGTATTTAATACAATAAAATGAAATTGCAAATGTTCCTATATGCAGTTTTTAGCAATGTCTCAAATATCACATTTGAAATGTTTTACTGTAAGTAGCATACTACTACTGTAGCAAACTACATTTTCAGTGTAGCTACTTTAATTTTTGAGCAGCTTAAAATATTTAGAAGCTACATTATACACGATGCTATCCCTAACATTGATACTACAGAACTGTGTTTTATATAGCTGCGTTTCCGAGGAAAGAACAGAACAATGCAAATGAGGTTGAAACAAAACCATGCAAATTAAGTTTAATCAAGCTATTCTGATTTTAAGAGGTAAACTAAATCAAATGAGTCTCCCACTCGTATCACCTGGGGGCTCATTGCATTCATGTCTTGCAGTGCAGGATGAAATGGCACAGGATGAGCTTGTGCAAACAGCGCTGTCATGTTGCCTTTTCTTCACCGACAGATCAGATGCATTGTGAGGATAGAAGAAAACATCTGGAGGAGACAGATGGAAGAAACGAGAGAGAGAGAAAAGAAGCAGATGAATACAACCAGCTCTGTTTGGGGGACCCATTCAGACCACGCTAAGGATTTAGCTGTCTTCCATTGAAAAAGCACACATGGGACAGGGCAGAGAATACATTTCACAAATGCATCTTTCAAATGAGAAACAAAAGACAAGAGGTAAGACAGCAAAATAATCTGCCGCATCATAAGTGAAGTCCCATAAGTCTTCGCTGAAGGATGAACAGAAACGTCTCTGAAATGTGTTTTTGGATTCCGCGTTGATACGTTTTGTTTCATTTCTGATTTGGTCTGCGCAGGCGAAGGGATAAGAAGCTGTTTACATTTGAAGCAGAGATCTGTCTGGCGGATTTTCACAACGAACGCCAATCTCGCACAACAAAACTCGTCCCTTTCAGAATGCGAAAGTAGCCCAATCCCGTTTTAGAGGCGACGCCACTGAGTTTATTTGCTGATGATAGCAGCTCCGCTTCCTCCTATAGATCTTTGAGTGCAAATAAAAAGGAAAAGAGAGGGGAGGGTGAAAAAAAAAAAAGACATTTCAGAAAGGGGCCACGAAAAAAAAGAAAGAAAGGGCCTGCGAAAAAGGAAAGTCAAATTAATTTTATTTCCTTTAGAAAAGTGTGCTATACCAAGGGGGTCCCTGTAACTTGTGAAAAATTAAATGAGACGGATTCAAACTGTCCAATTTCCACATCAAACAAACGTTGGCTCTCTGCTCCTGGAGAAAGTGCTTCATACAGCACACATCCTCCCCCCCGTTCTCCCTATTTCCAACTCCAACCTGAACCACCAACACATTTTCTCAACACTCGCTGTATTCTTGGTTTCCTTATTAATCCCACTCTCTAATTCCCCTAAGCACTGTACTGGTTACACTAGCCACTGTCTCTCCCCTGTCTAATTATACCCTTGTGAGTCTATTAATCAACCTGTGAATTATTTAAGAAGGAGAGATCTTCCGTCTGTAACTGACTTTGACAGAGGGGGGAAAAGCAAGGGAGGGCCAAGGTAGAGGATGGAGAGAGAGAGAGAGAGAGAGCGTTCTGAATGGAGGGGGGTAGGAGAAAAGAGAAAGAGAAATACGGAATGAGGGTCTACCGTCCTGGCGAGTCCCTGAGGAGTGAAGCTGGTGCAGCTCTCTGGCACTGAAACGAGGCAGATCCTCGTCAAAATACACTTTATGTTTGTTTCCCCCCCCTCAATCCGCATAAGTTTTCATCACAAACATGAATTCATGAATATGTGTAGTGGTACAGAATAAAGAGGGTAGGGAACAGGAGGGAACTTAGAGAGGGAGAGAAATGAAGGCAAACGAAGTGAAATTTCGATTACGGGGGAATTTACACTTTTCAGTGTTTGACATCTGGAGTCTCTTGTCCCCGTTATCCAGGCATTATGGAAATGGTTACAGTGTTTTTTTTACTGTGTTGCTTTGCGTAAACTCATAAGCTGAGAGGAAAAGGGCACTTTTAATGACTCCCGTTGCCGCTTTCGTCCACGCTGAGCCATCTAGGGCCGTGAGAAACCGCTTTTAAAGTAAGATCATCATTATTTTTCAGACTGCAAGGTGTTCTCTGTTGGCCCCTGCAAAGTGTCTGCCAATACCAGAATACTAATGAGTGAGGTATTAGATAAATAAATAAGACTGAGTGCATGCTGGCCCACATCGCTCCAATGTACGAGATGTTAAAGAGTCTGTTTGTGTCTGTCAAAGGTTGTGCGTGTACGTTTGCTAGCATCATCTTCCTTATGTGTGTGGGGTTAAAGTAAGCTCCTCTCATTAGGACCTGAGCAGCGCTGCTGTCGGTGGCTGTAGCTCACTGCTCTCTGTGGGATGTTTATTAAATTAATAAAAAGTAGCTTGCGGCAAACGGAACACAGGAAAGCCCTGGGTACAGCTGTGATTGGCACCCTCGGCCGGCCCGCGTTCTCTCAGGAGGCCAACGGCATTTGCTTTAACTAACCGGCCGTGACTGAGGGCGCAAGCTGACATGTCTCTCTCTTTCTCTCTCTCTACACCGCTTTCATTCTCATACCTCTTTTATAGTGAAAGGCCTCAGAATACACTGGGAAGGCACGTTGACATTCGAGGACAGTAAAAAGAACAGAGAGTGGACCGTGTTGGGTGAAAGGGCATTAAAAAAACAGCAAAAGGTGAACGAGAGCTTTGAGTGTGAATAGAAGTTGTTGATTGGTCAAAAACAAGCAACCACAATATTGTATTGCTTCTCTAATGTCAACTGAACATTAATTCCACCTGAAGTCAGTGTAGAAGAAAACTCTCCAACCTGTAATACGTCTCAGCAGGAATTACTGCAATGCAGGGGATAAATATGATTGCAGGGAAAAGTATGTAAAACTTTTGTACTTGACAAGACTTTAATCATGGAATTTGATTTGAACTAGTTTACTTGAAGAAATTGTTTTTAGAAAAAATGTTTTGGAACGGACTGATTTTCATTTTACAGAATTCATTTGAAACATTATGCAAATTATATATCACTTAGGCTCCAAAGAAGAAAGTAAAGGCCCCTATTTCTGACTTACTTCAGCCCTTACTACTTTGGAATTTAGTTTGAAATGACATCACACAAGTTTGTTTTTTGATTTTGCTTCAAGTTTATCATATGATTTAATTCAGATTTGGATTGACGTGACGCTGAGTAGATATACCCTTCCATTAAGGTCAAGGCAAAACATTGGGTTGAGGTCAGGGAGACTCCAAATTCAGCACATTTTTAGTACAAAATCATTGCGGAAAATCAGAACGTAATAGTTTGAATGAAACATAAACACTGACATGCATTCAGAATTAGCCACTCTATGATATTTACTACTATCCTTTTAGTGCCAAAAGACTGTACCTTCCTTTCACTGGGGATCCCGTCTTCTGAGCATCTTCAAACAGACTACATTAGCGTAGTTCTCCTGAAAGACAAATTATGAAATGTATAATCAACTACTTTAATTGTTTTAGAAATAAACAAAATAAACAATAACACAACCCAGACAATGGGCCTACTGCTCTCAAAGGAGAGAAGACATGGGGGGTCTATTTGCATATTAACTTTTCACCAAGAATCGTCATAGGCGGTATAGAAGACACAAAGATTTTCAAGCAGCAGATTTTCATGTGCAAATTTCAGTTGCGTGTTCTTACCCGACACATTATTATTTCATCAGCAGCCCCAGCGGGTTTTCATGCTACGTTATTCTTGCCTCCCCGTGGAAGTGTAAAGTCTCTGGCCTCCTTCAGGACCTCTTAAGTCTGTTTACTCTCAGCTGAGGATGCTAAGCGGGACACAATTTTGCAAAGAGAGAACTCATTAAATGCTAAGACACCAGTTGTGACCAGTGTTAGCCATGTTAGTCACAATAATTGCATGTACACTGTCCGAGTTGATGCTTGCAGGCTCTCAAGTCAACATCAGGTGTTACAGTCAATTAGCAGGCCTTAGCAAATGCTTTGAGGTGTGGAAACAAGTTCTCATGGGCTGGAACAGTCTTGAGGAAAAACAATATCCTGGTTGGCAGCGTGTTTGGCCATATTTGGTTGAGGGGGAAGTGGGGGAGCTATTTCGAGCTTTTTAAACCCTTAACAAACTGAGACAAACAAATCCAAACAGCAGCAAATGCACAGAGCAAAACACACTCATTAATACAGAAAGCGAGAGCAATGAGCCAAACAAAGAGGCCCTGATAAAAGTGAATACATGCATCCAAATTGACTATACTCTCACTCTGGCAAACACACTTTTCACAGACTTAGAATAGGAAATGACGATGTTCCTAATGTTATATGCTGGCAAACGGATTTGATCAGAGTGTGCTTTTCGAAGGAGACAAAGCTTTGATGTCAGTTATCAATGTCCAAAAATGTAATTTGAATTTTTATTTGACATGTTTCTTCCAATGCAGCACACTCTACTATTGATTAAAAATGCTACGAAACTTTAAAAATGTCAAAGACACTACACTATACTGCCACAGAAGTCTCTGTCTCTCTTTGAATCTACTACTGATAAAACACTGTTAAAAAGTTTAGTGATATAATTATGTTTTCTTTTCTGTTGTTCTTAAAGAAAAGGAATTTTACATAAATTACCATTCAAAACTATGGGATTAGTAAGATTAGTAAGTGTGTTTGAGTCTATTATGCACAAGTTAATTTGAGCACAAATGCAGTTAAAACAGTATAATAGCATTTTAAAATAAAAAAAAATTAAATAAAAAAATAATAATAATTCAAAAGCCATTCTTTTAATATTCCGTGTCACGTGGTATTTCAGAAACCATTTTAAAAGGCTTATTTGCTGCTGAAGAAACATTTTTGTTAATATTGCTGTTAAACATTAATATCATTAATATTACCATAATAATTATTATTTATTCTGAATCCTTTGATGAATAGAGAGTGCAAAATAATAGCATTTGTTTGATATAGAATTGTTGTTACACTCTCTTTTGATCAGTGTAATGTACAAAATTATATACAAATAATTTGAAAAAAATCAGTGTCTTAAAATAACCACTTCAACAGAAGGTTGTGATGCAAAGCCCTGGCGAAAGGCTGTTGCCTGTGTCTGAGCAGATGTCTTCAGCTCATTTGCATAGTTAAAACAGCAAAACAAAATATTTCAAAAACACTGAGGCGGACTGAGTAATCTAATATGTCACAAGTAATCCAGAAAGTCCCATGATATCTAACATCCTGTGCTATATTTGGAAGACAATTAAATTCCAACCTTTATGCTGTTTGACTCCACCTAATCATATTGATGCTTCACGTGTTTACTAAAATCTCATCTCATTATCAACGCCAAAGCGTGTAGACTCACCAACAGAGACATCTCATTGGTCCAAAATTCACTCCACCTAATGACATTAAGAATGAATTATCTCCTGACTGGCTATGAAGGCGTAATGTCATGCATCCTTTTAAATGACTTGTTATTTCTTGAGAGAGCAATATCCGACAGAAACTTTTGTGATAGCCCAGCTTACACCTGGTTTATGACAGATACAGTAAATCTATAATATAAACTGCATGTAAACAACTTGACTTTTTACACTGTTGGACAAATCCAGAGTTGCAAGGAGTGAGGCAACTAATCTCTGTCAGCTAAAGGGCAAAGCTCTTGGGGAGAATAAAACATAAATAAAAAAAATCTGCTGTTCCATTTTACCACTTTTGACTTTACATGGGAGATATACTGCATCTTTTCAAAGACTGTTACTAGTGCACTTCTACTTATTCTTAAACTTTTATCGACAGTGACAGTAGCAATGACTATACCATGGTACTGACTAACTAGTGTAGATTTTATTTATAATATTAAATAATTACCTTATAAATGACTGAGTAGTTAATAAAGGGATAGTTTAGCCAAAAATAACAACTTTTTAATTTTACTCCCCTTCATGCCACCCCCAAATTTGTATAATTTTCTTTCATCTGTCAAAAAACAAAAGAACATATTTTGTAAAGCACTTCCTCAGTGAGAAATGTTTGTTATTCAAGCCATAATGTTGTCCAAAAAAATTATTTTTCTATTTGGACGAATTTGGATGCTCCATGTAAACAGTGCTTTACCAATGGTTACGTCACATCCATGATGCCAAGAGAAAGCAACAGGGTTTTCTTTTTTTCCCGATTGTAAATATTTGATACACCATTGCACAGACAAGGTCGGTAAGCAATTCTTTCACACCAGTCTAATGCTAACACGTGTAATGTGCTAAAGCGCTTTGGTTACACTTTCAAAACAGTGTTATAGTTGCATATTTTATTTATTTGCAGTGCTGCACACTTGCCCTCCAGGCATCCATATTAAGTATTACTGTAAACATGTTTTTCATTTGTTTTGAAGGACAAGTCAGATATTTCAGTTGTAATCGACAGCATGTCCACAGATCCTGCCGATGGATCTTAAGTTGTGCGTAACGTAGAATAATCTCGGAGAAACAGTGCATATTTGTTTGTATCCTAAAAATCTTTGAAGTAATTCAGTGCTGCTTCTTTTCAATGTTTCTTGCTGCTAAATGCTAATTGCTTGCCTGAACCACAAAATTAAAATGGCAAAGATATTGAGGATATTGAGAGACTGGTGGCTTCCTTATCAAAATGAATTTTAAATTAGTTATAATCAATATTCAAGAAGATGGCTTTTCACCATTTATATTTCTATCAAGGATCATAAATACTTAACTGTTAAAAAAAAAACTCTTCGCAGATAGAGTTAATCCCCTACTGCTAAAAGGCAATCAGGCAAATCAGATACGATTAATTATGAATTGAACTATTACCGCAATTCCTCCAACTCCGGAACCTTGCATTAGCAAAAGTGCATGCACAACACGATTTATACACAATTTTGCTCTCTCCTGATATTTCTACTGGGCAAATGATGCAGAGGCCTGTTTCATATGCAGCGTCCGTCCCACTCTCCGGGTTTCATTTATATCAAAAAGACTCAAATAGGCAGAAAGTCAGAGAGCTTCCAGAATACCATATCGTTTCCTCCTCACCTTTCCTTTGTGAATCCGGCCAGCTGAAGAATGTCTCATTAATGTTGATAGCCAAGACTCAGACACAAAGACTGAGGGGGAAAAAAAACACAGCGAGAAATGCAGTGGGGTGGACGGTGGTAAAGCGGCAGTCTGGTATACGTGTCTTGCAGTTAACCAAAGATACACCCTCCCTACCCTGTCTTCCTCTCTCAGAAAGCCAAGCAGTCAAGGCGCATTAGTGCAGCAAGCGGAAAGTCACATAGTTGAGATTTGCACTCCAAAAATAGTCATTTACCGGTGTGGTGGTGGCACGGGGTGGCATCTGAAAACCTGGATGCCTGAGGACACCCCCAAATAAATCTGCTCCAGCCCTACTACAAGCAGACGGTGGGAAGGAGCGAGGGGTGTAGGGGTGCTATAATGGGCTATGTGAGGAACGGAGGATCCTGAAGGAGGCCCACAGGAGAGATACGTCGCCTGTGGTCTTGCCTTGGGCAGGCCATACACAGCACTCAGGTGGGCTGCGAAACACTTGGGGTTGAGGGGAGGGGCTCCCAAAAGCCTTAACCCTCGCAACACTGCAACTTTGCAAGAAGCAGCATCCTGGATCTGGTAAACAAGCATTTGTGAGGAAAACAAACTCGAGAATCTTGAATACAATGGAGGCAGAGGTGAAAGTCATTAGATTGAGGCAATTATCTCTAATTGTTTATTTTAACGAGGAATACTATTTTTACCAAACTTTTTGACATTTGCCATAGCATGGTATTTAGACAAACCTTGAGAAATAAACAATATATGAAAATAATATGAAAATATCTTTATTAAATATAATTGTGTTATTCTTAAAAGAAGAGATCTGAACATTGGTAGTTCTCTAATAGGGACAATATATGGTAGCAGGAGGTGATAAGCACAGGTGTTATGAACTGTTATGATCTCGTATATGCACATTTTTACAAGATGTTATACAAAATTCAGCTCAGAGCTTTTCTGTAAAGTTTCATCTTAATATACCTAGAAGGTAATTCATTATTCCACCATGTAAGTGGTGTAAAAGGTCCATAACATCCCCTTTTTAGATGGAAGCAAAAACATGCTTTTTCATGCATGCCTTTAAATGAAAATGAGCTGTTTCTCTCCTCCCCTTGTCCAGAAGTGCTATTTCCTGCTTATTATTAAGATTTTGGCTGTTTATTAGTACTTATAAAGAATAATCTTATTCTACATCTCTAATCGTAACCAATACCACTATTAAAAAGAAGCAAATTAGCACTTTATTGAGCTAAAATTCTTAGACAATGGTTTGTTAATTGCAGGAACTCTACCTTAAAATAAAGTGTGACCTTGCACACATTTTGATTCGATTTATTCATTCATTCATTCATTTTCTTTTCGGCTTAGTCACTACAGCGGAATGAACCGCCAACTTATCCAGCATAGGTTTTACGCAGCAGATGCCCTTCCAGGTGCCACCTATCACTGGGAAACACCCACACACTCTTACATTCACACACATACACTACGGACAATTTAGCTTACCCAGTTCACCTATAGCGCATGTCTTTGGACTTGTGGCGGAAACCCGAGCACCCGAAGGAAACCCACGTGAGCACAAGGAAAACATGCAAAGTCCACCCAGAAATGCCAACTGACCCAGCCGAGGCTTGAACATCTTGCTGTGAGGTGATCGTGCTACCCACTGTGCCACCGTGACGCCTTCATTCGATTTAATGTGGTCTTATAGTCTTTTAATTGAATGTTTTTTTGTATGGGCAGAGAGAATAATGCCATATTCTGATTTTTGGGGGAAACTCTGCCTTTGATGGTTTACATACGATTTTTTTGATGACAGCCAGGCTGTCAGTGTAGATTCAAAATGACATCTTTGTTTTTACTTTTCTTACCAGCCAAGGGCAATCATAGTAGATGAGCTCAGACTTCCTATACTTGACCAGGCTGGAGATCGAGGCCTCTGGCATGTCTAAAATGGGAAAACCATACCATCTGTTCACATTCAACCATTCAACATGGATGAGGCCTGTATACGAAAACCGTCAACAACATCGCTCTGTCTCTCAATAACGCACATATTTACAAAGAGAGATGCATCGCAGCAAACATCAAAGTCTCAGAGCAGTGCTCAGCGGGACATCTGGGGAACACTGCTCCGCATTCAGCAGGGAGGTCATTATCAGCCCACGCTCACACAGTTGTCTTCATGCACAAGTCTTTTTACCGTTCTGAGAGTTAACGCTGAAACAACAGTCTGACCGTATTGTTGTAGAGTGGACTCCAGTCAACGCCACACATCTTAGAAAGCAGAGATGAATGGAACAATACTCAACTATTCAGATAATATCAGGTCACTATGTGTACATAAAAACTCATAAACATCATCATTCAACAAGTGGCAAAAGAAAACAGGAAAACAAATAAAAGTCTGAAAGTAGACAGATATAGATTTACATACGCACAAAACAAACCATTCAAAAGTCAGGATAACAATCCAAAGCAATAAAACAAATCAGATCATCCTTAAATCAAAAGAAATAGCCTGTAATTCTCCAACTCTACAATCCATCTTTAGTTAGCGAAACGAAGTATACAAAAAGAGTAAAAAATAGCTTGCATAGCATTCATTAGCTACAAATAAAAAAATAAAAAAAATCTCTCTCTAATAGTTCCCTAAATCCCACAGCTCCCTGCACTGTAGAGCGGTGAAAGAAAGATGCGAAAGAACGTCGTCTCCCACAAGTGCTTGTTAGGCCCAAATTATTATTGCAATGAATAATTTTAAAAATAAATAAGTAAATAAATAAATAAATAAAAAAGGAAACATTTATAGATCTAAGTATTACCAGAGGACTGAAAAGTTTGTTGCTGAGCTCCAGAGACTCGTTTGAAATTTGCTTTTGTTTTTCACTTTGATCTTTAACGGTTTACCTCTCCTCCAGCACTTCACCTAACCTACCACTGATGCGGATTCTCACTTCACACATTTCAACGCCATCAAGTCGGACACTAATGCATGACATAACTTCAACATTATTAACAATACAATCAATGTATTTCTATCGCTTACCAGAAGCGAAAAACAAATAAATATTGTCATAGTTGAGAAAATGCAATTATATAACAATGCCTAATTTGAACTTTAACAGTGCTTTCTGAAATGAATAATGTTGTAATGTTCTGAAAAACAGACAATAGAAAACTGAATAAGAACTTTACTGGTAATAAGGTTATTGTAGTAATTATGGATGAATTAATCAAAAGTAGTGTTTTTACACTTACACAAATTGTGACATGAAATAGTAATAAACTGCAAAATTCTGCATGCCTATGTGAATAACTGGTGGAGTTTGGTTTACTACAAGCACATGATTTTCCTCTCCAGAGCTATTCCGAGAGTCACTTTACAAACAAAAATTCTATTGTTACATCATCTTAAAAATAAAAATAAAAAGATTAATTGTACAATTGTTCTTCAGCATTTTAATTTAAGCTAAATCTTTTATGTAGGAACCTTTTATGCAATGAAAACGTTTACATGTTTTTATTTTAAGACCAGTATCAACCGCCCAGAAATTCAACTGCCTAGCAACATGTTAATATGACTAATCACCTTGACAATTAAATAATCAACCTCTAGCATTAAAGTAGCATTTACAAAAAAATAAAATAAAATTTTAATTCTCACTGAAAAAAATGATGTCTGCAAAATTGTTGCAAACAATTTATGTGTTGAATTTAAACAAATTAAATTAAGTAATTAACTTAATTTGTTTGTTTAAATTCAGCCCAAATAAATTGTTTATAACCACTTAACTTAAAATTTTTTGTAAATCCAAGGAATCATCTTTGAGTTATTTTTTTCAGTGCTGTCTTCATTTACTTCCCATTGACTCCCATAGTATAGGAAAAACACATGTCAATGTGGACCAGAAAATGTTTGGTTACACACACATTCTTTAAAATGTGTTATTTTGAGTTCAGCACAAAAAAGCATACAGTTTTAGAACAACTTGAGGGTGATAAATGATAGATTTTTCATTTTTGGGTGGCCCATTTTGAAGAAGCAAGCACTGTTTACATTTTATTTGTTCTCTAAACTAATTCATACTTACAATTTTATCTCTGGTCATGTGTTTTAACATTTTTACTTTCAACATTACATCAGAGCTTTTTTGACAAAAACAAAAAGATTCAAACACTTACTCAGCATAGCAGGGTGCTGAATACAGGCCAGGACTGTGCAAGAAGAAAAAAAAAAAAAAAATCACAGATAGAAAAAAAGCTCAGCTAAATAAATGGGGCAAAAGACAAGACAGAAAATATGTGCAAAATTGGGAGAGACAGACAGAGACGGCAACACTCATAGCTGACTCCAGACTACTCTCCATGCTCTCCGTTGGGACGAGCACCAGCAGAGGGGGAACAACTCAACCCTCGGCTCCGGTTCTGAGTGATATTGTAATGAGCCAGTTCCACTGGCCCTTCAACAAACCCCCCAACACACACACACCTCAACCAGCTCCCCAGGCCCCCGAGCGGCTCGCTCCATTCCGTTTCATCACACTTCAAACGGGCCTGGCGCTCCACAGGCCTGCACCAGACCAGGGGACGCAACATCTGCATGAGGAGCGAGGAGGGGAGGCGTGTCTCACGGGGGGACGCGCAGTGTCTCGGAGCAGATGTCACATGAACCTGAACAGCAGGACGGGGAGGATGCCGTGAGGCACACTGCAACAGGTTGACAGAGAGAGAGAGAGAGAGAGAGAGAGAGAGGGAGAGAGAGAGAGAGAGAGAGAGAGAGAGAGAGAGAGAGAGAGGGGGTGGGAGGGTGGGGGGGGGGGGGGCAGTGGGAGAGACCTTTTTGGGACCCTCTGATTCAGATTTTTCTCCGCCGTTGCCCCCTTCTGCCCCCTTTGACAATAAAATTAAGTAATTAGTCACCCTCGTCCTCATAAGCTAATCATGTCCATGTGCTTTCTTCATTATTAAAATCATGTCGTCCCAGGGTGCTCCCTGAGGGCCTCTCCTGGTAAGGGTTGGTCCAGCTGGGAGAAGATTTGCTGTTTCAAAGGTCCCTCCGGCAAAGAAAGCCATGCATCATGGACCTGCTACTAAACCTTACATAAAATGAATTGATTTCTTAAGGGAAAAGCAAACTGTTTTGTAACATCACTTAACATTGGCACCAGTTCATCTCTCATCTCCCTGTTCAAAAGGGTTGCTGCTCTCAAAGTTGTTAAAAAGTTCCCCACATTGATTGATTCACTCACAGCACTAACCAACATAATGCTGCTAATGTGCTGACACCTTAAATTCCTGGTTATTTGTTAGTGCTTTCATATACGTTTTCCATTCATTTAGTATACAGCTTGTTAGTAAATAAAACCATAGTTTGCCCAAAAGGGAAAACTCTCTCTCAAGTGGTACCAAACCTTTATGATTTAATTTCTTCTGTTGAACAAATAATATGGATGTCAATAGTTAAAGATTTCTAGCTTTCTTTGCTATGTCTTCCTTCGCGTTCCAGAGAAGAAAGAAAGCCAAACAGGTGTGGAACAAGTAAAGAGTAAATGATGACAGAATTTTCAGTTTTGGGGGAACTATCCCTTTAATATATAACTTTATAAAGTTTCAAATAAGCAAATGAAAGAAAATGACACTACAAATAGACCAAATAAGTGACAGACCGTCTGAAATCTGAGCGGTCCAAATGCTATTCGTGCAGTGTAATCAGGCAGTGCTCTCACTAATTATTTCAGCGGACCGGATGCACTCCCAATTACCAGCAGATACGCCAAAGCCTGCGTAGAACAATCAAGCACAGCGTACGCTCGACTACACTGATTCCCCATGCTGTTGTCGGATATCTTCTGCTGCAATGGGCCTCGATTGGAAACAAATACCTTTCGCTGACCTCTAGAACGAATGTGGCGGCGGCCGAACAACTGCTGATTCACCCCCAACCCTTTTGCTCTGCGTCCATGTACTGAATGTGCTACTGTGGCTAAATGTAATTAGAGAGCACATTAAACTTTGCCACAGCACTTTCCAACATCGTTTCCGTTCGTTTTGTTGCCTTTATTTGTTTTGCAGAGTGAGGCGTCCCGCAGAGCGTGGAGACAAGCTGCCGTGTTCTTCTCATTACACATTCAGACTGTTTTTGTCACCCAGTCGACTGGTGCCTCCAAACAGCTGTTTTCCCTGGCAGTATAAATAAGCATTTGTTCTGACATGAAGGGGAAAAGAGGGAGAGAGATAGATGGGGTAGAAAAGCCAAGCTCTGAACAGGCAACATCGGGAAAAGGAGAGAGGATACCACCGAGGCTTTGTAGCGGGTAAAATATTCTTATTATAACCTCAATAGCCAAGCAACAGATAACACATTATGCTGTTGACTATTCAGTCAGGATGTTTAGAAAAGATTTGAATGCTAACGTTGAGCATAAGCGTGGTTTTAGCTATTTTCAGCTGTGATGGGCCCTTCCAACTTATCGCTTGAAGCTCAAGTTGAGCTTGGCAGCTAAAATGTCTCTACGCTCCTTATCCAGAAACACATAAATAAATAAATGGTGTCAGGAGTATCACTGAGGGGTAACAGGCCTTCGCTTCATCAAAGCATTATGGGTGCCAGTGGTACGGGGTGTACAAATGTGGTAGCACTTTTATCACAGGCCAGTAATGAGGGATAACTTCACCACAGTAATAGCAATCTCAGCAACCCCATTCATTTTTTAGCAGCTGCAATTACTGAGTTCTGTTGATATTTCTCACCAATTTATACAATTTAACATTGAATAATGAAAGAAAACTATTTAGTTAATTCATAAGATAAAGACGGATGAAAAGAATCTTATCTTAAACTTTTTCTCTTTAAAAATTGTTATTTTCTGCCAACTTGTCTAAACCTCTATCACTGGGCTTTAAATAAAGTATTTTAATCAGGTATTTTAAGCAAAATATTGTTAAAACTGAGTTATTATGTCATTTAAAGGGATATTTCACAGAAAAAGATTAAGATGATCAACTTTTTGTTGTTTCAAAACTTTCATATGCAGAAAATATTTGAAAGAATGTTTCAACAGAGTTTTCTGAATAAAAAGCCCGTAATAAACTTAAAACAATAGCTTTATCTTAATAAGACATACAGCAAAATATTGTCACCTGCATTGTTGACTCCATAAACTAGATCTCTTTAACACAAAATAAAAATAAGCATTGTCTAAAGTAATAGAAAGCTACAAAAGACATTAAGTGAACTAACACTAAGTAGTTGCAAAGGTACTTATAGAAAAAAAAAGTATACAACTTTAGAAAAAACATGGAGTAAAAAAACAAAACAAAAAAAAACCAGAAGTGTTATTATTAGGTGAACTATGGACAATGAAGGAGGCGATAAAGACTAACAAAGCGAAACAAACCTGTAGCCTCACGAAATTGTGGAGGGGGTGATGAGAAAGATCTTCCACACTGTGATTCAACAGCATACTAACAGCCTTCTAATTAAACATCGTCTCCACTCAGTAGCTCTGAAGTGATCTGCCAATCATCCTGCAGGAACGCATCACATCCTGTTAGCTGCCAATCACACGATGCTGAGTTCATGACAGGCGCCGACGAAACCGCTTTCTTAAAATATGGACCTGCTTTTCTTCAAACCCACAGCTGGAAAAAAAAAATAGAGAGAGCACACATGAGCGTCCTGGTGGAGTTTCATGCCGTTTATGTAGATTAAGCGCATAATAAATAAGTAAAACCGATAGCTACTTTCAGACATTAGCCTGAGGGGATAAACATCTATTAGCAGATTAAACAAAAATAATAACCGCAAGTCACTCATCTTAAAATGCAGGAAGTTAAAAGACACCGAGCAAAGGGGGGAATGAAGTCAAGTCATTTCATATCGCTTTTTAAAACAATTGACAGAATTTTTCATGAAAGAGAAAGAAAAATCAACATTTTTATTATTCAGTGGCAGCTAAAAACATATTTTTTTTGTAAAGAAAGTGACACTTAAGAGAGAAGCTAACCACCATTGATAATCTGCAGAGCACCCTTAATTGAGAGTAATTAATTACATATTTATGGCTGATTTTCTCAGTCAACAGAGCTGTTAAGGAGTCCTAGTGTGCCCGACAAACAGGGAGTTTAAGCACGGCGAGCAGGCAGAAGCTGAAAATGACAGCTGATCCCCTGGGAGCTCTAACTCTGGAGGAGTGAGGGCCATGGAGAATACAGGTGTTCACACATACAGCTGGGTTGAAGCATATACTGATGGTGAGGAACATATAATGGATTCTGGGTCTGACAATGCGAGTAGACGCAGCGTTCACTTGTGCTTTGAAATCCAGACCGGTTGTTATCAAAGAGATGCTTCACACGCCAAGAATGAAACTGGAGATGAGCTGAAGATTTTACTGTGCGGTCATGAGTACTGCAGATACAAGAAGAGCTCCTGAAGCCCAGCTGCAGATGTCCAACCTGATTCCATCAGCAATTTCAGGGGAACTGAATATGTTTGGATCCATTTTGGATTTTAAGTTCAACACACACTACTGCGTTAAAGTTTGATATGTTCATGTAGCCATTTGCTTTTTATTTGAATGGTGTTATGTGACAATGCTGTCAAAATAACTCCTGTTCACACAGATCAGTGAAAATGACTAACGATGCTAGTTAGTTCGATGACTTGGCTAAAACAAAGCTAAAATTCGGCTGTCAGTGAAAATCTAATAGATGTGTAGGAATTGCCCAAAAATAGACTAGCCATCAAATACACACAAATGATTGACCTCACATGTGGAGTCTGCCTAATTTCTGTTTTTGAAGGGTAGTTTTGATTTTCAGGCTCCCAAATGTGATCAACAAAAATATGTTTTATATGCAGCCATGGAAAGAATTAAGAGATTTACATTTTACAGTTATGAGTTTGATTAAAACTTAATTTTTGTCTTGTTCTGCAAACTACTGATCACATTTCTTTTAATGTCAAAAAAAAAATCCATTTAAAGCAAAAACTAATGTTTATAGAAGTGTCTATATATTTGTGGAATAACCTCGATTTTCAATTCCAACAAGTAAAAATCTGTTATTTTTAACCATCTATCACTCCAAACATGACCAATAGTGTGAAACCTGCTATACCACCTAACTCCATGTCAACACACATTATAAAAGGAATACCAAGACTGACAGCCCTAGACTGATTGACCGAGGTTGAACTCGACTTTCCTCATACATTTTTACAGTATGCATTTAAAGGCCAGCACCCCTTGAGCCATATATCTAGCCAAGCCCCAACCATGGCGTATTGATTTTTCTAATCTGTTTACTCCTTTCCTGCACTTTCGAGTCGACTGCTGGAGAGCATGGTTTGCCCTGGGGCGTTCAGTGGAGCCCAGCATGTTTCAGCTTTGATCATCGTTCAGCCAGCGGATTAACATATGCAGACTCTCTTCCTCCCTTTGTCGTCAACCCTACTAATAAATCTATGGCTTCCCTCTGATCAACTGCAGGCCATGAATCAATCAACCCACCTCACGTCCCAACCGTCTCCACAAAGATGGGATCTCTTTGTCTGCTAGGCTGAAAATGGCAAGAATCAACCAAGCTGCAGTAATCATTCAAAAGAATATAAAGTTGTGACTGCAGGTCTCGTCTTTCCTGAATAGACATATGTAGTAGTCATAAACGCAATGAGATCACTTTAAGTCATAAAGGATTCTCATTGCATTGACCAACATTTTTAAAGGAAGAGAGTCTTTTTGCTGACACCAAAAAGGTGGGATTGTAAGACTGTAAGACTTTAAATAACAGCTCAGTAGTCTCAATGACAATCAATTCATATTAGAAAACATACACATAACAGAGCTTTTAACAAACTGTATACTTTTAATCCCGATTAGAGAAAACTTTTATACTTTCACATTTTGGCCCCATTCATTCATTTTCATTTCGGCTTAGTCCCTTTATTAATCTGGGGTCGCCACAGCGGAATGAACCGCCAACTTATCCAGCATATGTTTTACGCAGCGGATGCCCTTCCAGCTGCAACCCATCTCTGGGAAACATCCACACACACCCATTCACACTCATACACTACTGACAATTTAGCTTACCCAATTCACCTATACCGCATGTCTTTGGACTTGTGGGGGAAACCGGAGCACCCAGAGGAAACCCATGCCAACACAGGGAGAACATGCAAACTCCACACAGAAACGCCAACTGACCCAGCCGAGGCTCGAACCAGCGACCTTCTTGCTGTGAGGCGAACGTGCTACCCACTGCGCCACTGTGAGGCCCATTTTGGCCCTAGATAAGAACATTAACTGAGGGTTTATTCAGGGTGTTCATATAAAAATAATGTGATACAACAAAGCATTAAGATACATAATGGAAAAAGGCACACCCTAAAAAAGAAGAAGCCTTGGACTAAAAGTTTCATTTGCCTTAAGGGGAAAAAAACAGTAATTTATATATTTTTTTTCAAGCTGTACCTTTAAATACAGACATGTGAGCCTGTGACCTCCTATCTCAGTCTGCACTGGCAAACACTGGCATTCAGTTTAACAAAAGCAAAAGCTCATCAGGGACTGAAGAAGACTGGCCTCATTGGCAGCTGATGGAAGTAGGGCACTAATGTTTCCACTGCACTTTAGCTCTGCTAAATATTCCCTTAAAGAACCCCAAAAACAACTGCTTTCGTTTGACGGTAGACCTGCTAAAGATGATCTGAATAATTATTAATCCAAGTACAGCAGAAATTACGCTTTACTGACAGCATCCAAATATTTTTTCTCAGTTTGAAATGAATAAATAAATCCTTCAATCAGAAAGTATACTAGTAACTCAATCATTCACTTTCCTTCTGCTTATTCCGTGCTTTATCAGTGGTCGCCACAGCGGAATGAACCGCCAACTGATCTGGCATATGTTTTACACAGATGCCCTTCCAGCCACAACTCAGCTTTGAGAGCACACTCTCCAGTGCTGGGAAACACCCACACACTCTCCCATTCACACACTACAGCCAATTTAGTTTATCCAATTCACCTATATTGCATGTCTTTGGACTGTGGGGGAAACCGATGGACACACAGGAAGAACATGCAAAATACACACAGAAGGGCCTCCTGGTCCGGCTGGGACTCGAACCAGTGAGCTTCTTGCGGAGAAGCAACCATGCTAACCACTTAACTCATAATCAGAAATTGACTAAATTTGATAAACATATGGACCCAATAATTTTTAGGTTAAAGTGGGATTTTTTATTATTATTATTATTTATTTACCTCATTGGGTACCACACCATTGGGTTTGTCCATATATTAATTTAAAATTAGTTTGAAACAACACAGTAGTTTTTAGTGTATAAGACTTCATTATGCAACTGTGAGAAAAACCAACTGAGAAGCATGTCTTCCGTGAGACCAAATAAGCAGATATTCTTCACATTGCACTGCTAATGGGCAGAAAACTGCAGTGAACAAAGTCCATAAACAATCCTGTGCGAGCAGCAAGGAGTACAGCGACCTTTGAGTTTGGAGTTGAGGCCCTATTAAAACAGAGCCCAGCTTACTGCCAGGACGTGCATCCCCTAACCACGGAAAAGCAATCTCGCGGCAACTGCTAGGCAATCAACGGTGCACCGCGCGGGGTTGAGACAGCGATGACCTGCTGATTCCACAACAGCAGAGGTGAACCAGCCTCAACACACTGATGAGCGCTGCACAAACATCAAACAGGCACACAGGACCTCCCCACGACCTGCTTCGGCAGCCCCGTCTGACGCCTGTGCCATTTATTTGGGCTGATAGCAGAGGGCGGATTGGCAAATATCGATCATGGCAGTGTTCATAAAACTCTCCCTTCAGATTTGAGAGGTGATTATGGTTGGACCCAGCTGATGCCGTTGTGTGGCTGTCTGTGTGTGGGGTGGGTGATTGTGATTAAAGAATCCAAACATAGCCCAATCTCATCGCTTGTAAACTGCTCTTACCCTTAAGATCAGTGATTCCCAGTGTTTGTTGTCTTAAGTACCCACCAAAGCTCCATCAGTTGGGCTCAAGTACCCATTCAAAAGACAGAAAACACTACAATGTATTCCATTTAAAGGAATACTTTACTTAAAAATGAAAAATTGGCCATCATTTATTTATTTCATGTCATTTCAAAGCTGTATGAGATACTTCCCACCATAAAAAATGAATATATGTATAACAAGCAT
>CAIGQW010052715.1:1946755-1970426 GCA_903798125.1 Danio choprae | reverse complement strand
ACAAAAATAGCAATGTGTGCTAGCAAAACAAACAATGTAAATTTTGATTTCATACAGACTTAAAGAGTACATATGATGTAAGTTAAATATCATATAAGTATAAGATAAGACTAATAAACCATTTGAACAAATAAAATATATGTAATCTACATTTTAATTCTTTCCACCCACTGCCATTTTGGCATATAACAGACAGCAGATTACTTTATGAGGACACTGGATACAGATTTGTCTTAAAACATCCTACCTCTGTACACTGCACATTTCAGCTTTCGGAGAGCCACAATTTCAAGTACCTTCACAAATACTCTCCACATCCCTCTGTCAATGAGTGTCAATCAATGAGGGCCATCCTGAGTACAACAGAGACAAAAAAAAAAATATATATATATATATATGTGAGAAAAACATTGACATCACAAGGCTGCAAATGCACTAAAACATATGCTCTAAATTCCAACAGATATTACTGTAACAGATAACACACCACCTCTGTTTCTTTGTCGGAACATAGACCCGAACGGTGCCAGTGGACTCCAGACGGGTACTCTCTCACCCCCCTTGTGTTTGCAATAGGAAAGGAGTGTTATTAATTAAGGATACGAAGCAGATTTTGACAAGGGTTCCCGAGTGGCAAGCGGTGTGGATTCTTGGCGTTGACCTGGCCCAGCGGGGGTAGCATGCGCCTGTTTGAGGAAGGGGGTGGAGGAGGGTTGGGCTGGCTCCATGCTGGCAGCCAGGCCTTCCACGTCTGCGTTGGTGCTTTGAAGTGTCACCTTGAGAGAAGAGCCAGTGGCCGGGTAGTGGAGGGAGCAGGAGCAATGAAAGGAGTGGCACCGCTTGCGTTGCCAGACACGGCGCTTTTAATATTACATGGGCTCCCGTCCATCTCTCTACACATGCAGGATATTGCTTCTGCTTGATTTATTCAGAAAGTGGATCTTTCTCTGCTCCTTTTCATGCTGTGGTTCAACACCTGTGCAGGTTTTAGCCGGGCTTCTGCTCTCGAGCGTGGTGTGTCAGGTTCTCTGTAACTTTCGATGAGAAGACATTAGGTGTCCGTCATGGCGTAGTTAGTGAGAGTGATGTTTTGATCGCAGCAGGTGTTTAAACAATGACAGTTTAACTGTGAATCATTAAGACGGGCGGGAGGTCACAGGTCACATCAAGCTGCGACATATTGATACATCGGAAATGTCACTGTATATGCAAAGGATTATGCTTATTACAGAGCTACACATCAAATAAATGAAGTAATGATTAAGTTGAAATTACTTTAAAATCTTACATTGACATTAACTTATTAAGCTGCTGCAAAGGAACAAATAATCTATGAAAATGTACAAAAAGAAAAAAAAAATTTAGCAAGCAACTAAATGAACACTGCTATAGTAATATTGACATTGTTGCGCACACATGAAAGATGTGTATTTTTTGAAATAAGTATGCCAGTTTTGTTTGAATATAAACATCCCTTAGAATGTCTGCAGAGTTATGAGAGCTGTAGTCAGACAAATGAATCTAACTTCAGTGTTTTCTGTGTGATTTCTGATTCACTAGCTGCTTTGCATAGAAGCAGCAATATAAACAATCAGCAAACTGTTTTTAAGGTAAAATAAAATGGTTACTGGTTCTGCCTACTAACCATAGTTTAGTGGCCATGTTGACGTGTCATTCTGCCAACAAAACATACTGCTCTTTTGCCTATAATACCATGGTTAAGAATCAAGCTTATAGCATTATTTTCATCACAGATAAAATTAAAAAATAAGCATAAAGGAATACGTACCTTTCATTTTTCCCAACCCTAATTAAAATTATTTGCTTGGGTGTTTTAAAAGTTTCCAAAACCGGAAGTGCAACCCACACTGCTGAAAAAGCAAAACAGCAAAGAACCAGCTTGAACCAGCTTAAACCAGCAAAGAACAAGCTTAACCAGCATGCTTCAATACCCCACATATGCTGGGATTTTTTTTTCAATAGGGCATAATTTAAAATGCAGTAGGTAGCCTACAACCTGAAAAATATAATTATAACTAGAAAAATAACAAAAGAAATCTTTCACCATTCACAGTCTTGTAGTTTTCGACAATGTATGCTAATATCTGCCACGTGTTACACTAAAAAGGTGGATTTAAATGACTGAAGGGCCTAGTTTTCCCGTCAAAATGTGGTAAACGAGTATGCGTAAACAAACTAGGCCTCCACATAGCCTGCTTATACAGGTTGGGTGAAAAACATAAGGCGTCAACATTTGGTAATAAAGTGCATATTTATAATTTTGCCTTTCGTTGTCATGTGCCTGCACTGACGGTGCAGGGAATGTGAAATTAGCATCATTATTTTATAACTTTTTTGCATATTTTTTAAACGATGCTTGCAGGCAGTGTATGTCGAATTGCTGCTGCATTTGAAACAGGAAAAGGGTATTTTGAAAAGATTTCTCGCACCCGTCCCAGATCATAAATCGCAGTTTTAACTCCCCTGATTAGTTCTGACATCCGCAGCCTTTTATCTCTCTCTCCATCTTGCTTTTTTTAATCAGATTAACCCAAATGGGCGTCCTTTAATGGCCCCTTTTTTAGAAAAGCCGAAAGAGGATGATAATTAAAATAATTAAACCACTGGGATTGGAGCGCGCATCCCTTGTTATCTCTCTCTCTCTTTCCCCTTTTGCTCTCTTTTCCTTTCTTCTCTCCTTTTTAAGTTTGGAGTCTACTTGGCTAACAGATTCAGAAGTGAGGAAAAGCACCAACCACCCTCAGTTAATTGAATTTACTCTCATCTCAAAGGTCCAACTACACAAGGTTTTTTCCTCCTGTAAAACTGGATGTGTGTGTAGAGGTGTGTGTGTGTGTGTGTGTCAATTGTCTAAATCAAATTGCAGGGGTGGGCTGAGGAATAAACGCTCATATTCATTCTGTTTCTGAGCACTTTGCGTTTAGCTAAACATAAAGCAAAAAGTATCATCTTTAACGATTATTTATTCATGGACTTTTAAGCTATTAATGAGGACAAATGAAGTCGTTTTTAAGAGTGTCAGTATGAAATAAGCTTACCAAAATGATCTTGTTTTTCATGTCTGCTTCTGGGTGTGTCCATGTGGAATAAACACAAACATTAAATATAACCAGGATTTTAGAATGCTGAAAAAAAGTGCTTGAAACAGCATTAAAATAATGTTCCTGGAAAGGCTGAGAGGGAAAACAGTTTGCCGTCCTGCAAAAGTAATAACTAATAGTGTTAATTGTAATTAGTTTTGCTTTTACTGGGTGTCTAATTACGCACAAGACCTAGATACTACAACGCTGGAAGTATTCCACGCGTTTTCACAGTTGGATACAGTTATTCTTTAATTATACTTTTCAAATGCATGAAAAAATGAAGGCGAGCCCTTGATACCAGGAATCTACAGCACTTTCAAGAGAAAAGGGAGAAATAATGAAATAAAAATAAGACTCTTTATAGCCCAATCATGACTGCATGGCACTGCTTTAACTCCACGGCTCGCCTCCTCCTGCGTCCTGACAATTTCACTGGGTTGCATTTCAAGTTGGCAAAGAGAGAAGAGCGAAATCCCTTTGCTGTGAATACTTAAGATTTATACTTAAATTTTCATACAATCTTTGAAAACATTGAGGAGCAATTTCATATTTGCACTGACATCTAATTTCTCAAGTAGATTCTGAAATCACAAATTGGTATGGATTCCCTCTGCGTCCAATTATTCTGCATCAGTTTCCCTGACCCCTCAGAGTACTGCTAAATTAAACATAAGATTTTTTTTTCAGACTCAGTCATGAAATAGTCCTACATATGCACACGTTTGATAAACTAATCTTACTTTCTCAGTTGTAGCAGCTCTCGTCGTGTTTCTCTCTGCCACTGAATTGTAAACGAGACGCGCAGAGCGGGAAAAGTTGCACCACATATGCGCCATGTTTAGGTCACTTTCTGTCGGTTTGAACTGGTGCTCGTATAAATTGGACATTGAGCACTGTAGGTGAAGATTACTGATTATTTAGGTAAATATTAAAATCATACAGCTGCTGAAAAGAGGGGGAGAGGGGGATACGAATCCCCGTTTGCAAGCCAACAATTAGCAGCCAGTGTCATTAGCTAGTTTCCAGCATGACCTGCTAAAAGGAACGTTAAATTAAAAAAAACTGACCAAACCGAAAGACCAAGAGGCTACGATGGAGTGGTTTAATTAATGTTTTGAACCAAAACATCGACTCTATGAGTTATCCTCTGTACGTTTTTCAAGTGGAAGCGCAAAACTTCTGAGAACTGTCGTTTGACCTCAAACGAACACGCATGCTAATATGTAAATGTGCGCTGAACTGAATGCTCAGGAGAGTCAAGAGATCCTGCACCTGTTGACTGATGCTTGGTAATTCAGAGCAACAGTGCCCTCTCGTGGCCAATCATGAGACGAACTTGAAGAATGGTCGAAGTCTTTTTCTGCCTTTCTGTGAAGGAATATTACCTACTGGTTGCTTTAACCTTCTATCCTATTTAAACTATGCGAATGTACGATATTTTATTTCTTATTTAATATTGTATTTTGAGGTACAAATTACATGGATACAAAAATAGATAAAAAAAAAATAGATACAAAAAATTTGGCATAAATTATTTTTGGGGGGCTACTGTCATTAATCTTGAATGCATTGGAGCACAAACTTGAATTGTCAGCTTCAAATGATAATACAGAAATAATTTTATCCACCTTTGTATTATTTAAACATGTCATTTACACGTGAGATTAAAAAAAAAAGTAAAATAAGATATTTGACTAATCAAATCTAAAATTTTGTGATTATTTACTTGCAAAACTGTTAGACTTTATTTCTTCTGTTGAATACAAAATATGATTTGAAGAAAGCTGAAAACCTGTAACCACTGACTTCATATAGTATTTGTTTTTCCTATGGAAGTCTATGGTTACATGTTTTCAAAATATCACCTTTTCTCTCCAACAGAAGAATGAGACTCAAAAAGGTTTAAAACCACTTGAGGGTGAGTAAATAGTCAGTAAAATTGCTTCTTTTTTTTTGCAAACCATGCCTTTAACAGAAAGAAATTGGAAACAACAAAAAGACCCAATTTGAAAATGTTCCCAAATCCTTTCTCTATACCTAAAAACCCAACCAGCTACATTATGTTTGTAGATTTTGGAAGCAAATCTGTGCAACAAGCAGTTGTTGCTTCTAGTGATACAGTGCTCAGTAAGTACACCCCTTACAAATCTATCTTTTAAATTCATATTTTTAATAGGAAGCTATACAACATTATATTTGTGCATATACATTAGATTAGTCAGTACTGAAGCCAAATCTGGAGCTTATCTAACAAAACAACTTATGATAACGGTCCTAAAACTAGTACACCCAAATGTATATGTTATAGAAAAATATTAATACAAATTTTAAAAAAGAGGAAAAATCAAGAGAAGCAAAAAAAAAAAAAATTTTACATTTAGTTGAAATTTTGTAGGTTGTATTTTTATTAATTTTATTTGCCATATTTTGCTTGAATTTAATTGTATTAACTTTCAATTTCTAAATATGTTTGGTGACTAAAATATTATTTTAATAAATATATCTGTTTAATAAATCTGTTTTGTTTAAATGCACCAAAATACATTGCCTATATTCGCTGAGAAATGGATAAAAAATATTCATTTTCCAAATGGGGTGTACTCAATTATGCTGAGCACTGTACATCTGCAGTCGAAAAGTTAACAAATTATTTAAATTATTTATTAAATTACTCATTAATTGTATTTGATTAATGTCTACCCCCACCCCAACCCTTCACATACCCCTCACGGTAACGTAAAAAAACAGTAATTGCATTGTTGTAATAATATAAATAATTATCGCTAACTTCAGGTCACAGCTGTATCCCTTCTAAAGTTTACTGCAACTTGCCCTGCCCAATCAGCATCAAATCAAGAAAATGATGTGTTCTGTTCCAGCTTAGCTTGTAGGGCTCAAATTGCATTTCATTTCCATTCCAGACATCAAACCAAAACTAATCACAGAGCAAAATCAATCAAGGCAACCCCAAATCTGTAGTGCAAAACATTGAAGACGATTTTATTTTTGTCATTCACAGTTAACACAAGCAACTGCTTTTAAGAACATTTTCCACCCGACCCGGCCTTTCGTTTTTTTCCTCCCTCGACAAACCCCAGAACTTTCATCTCCAGCAAAGGAGCTCAAATTCAAATGTTCCTTTCCTTTTATGCTGATTGTACCTTGTGTCTTGTTACGTCATAGTTCCTGTCGTTGGCATTAAAAGAGGATTGTTGTACATGCTCTAGATAGCAAGGCAGAAGGAACAGCTGAGACTTCGAGGGGACAACAGGATTTGGGTACAATTTTATGACTACCGTGTCCGCAATTCCTAAATGACGCTCGACTATCAACATGGCCACTTGATATCGCCTACTTGGTATGGCCAAAAATCGGCTACTTGGTATCGTACAGCTCACGACCAATTCTCAATGTAGAGATCTTGTATTTACCCCCTCAAATTGATATGTGGTAGCATAAGAACAGTCGAGTGAATAATACACTGAAAACTGATACATTTAAGTTCTACATAATACTATCATTGTGTTACGGATTGAGTATTTGGCACTCAGAAAGCAAAATTAGTAATAATATACTCTGAAGTGAGAGGGTAAAAGACAGATCATTCATACTATTATCAATTATCCAAGCGAATATGATGACTGAGCTTTAGATTGAAGGTTAGTATCGTCAAAGCAAAGTACTTCATTTGAATTTAATGTTAGAACAAGGCTTTAAAATGGCCACTAGAGTTTAATTCTGAGATTAGGGATTAGGTTTGACTAGTTGTGGGTAATGATCCCAAATCTACAGCCGTTGTTTAGGATTATGATGTTTTTGTAACCTTTAAAAGCACTGGCGAGTGACTGGTAATGCTTAAAAGGCTAAAAAGGAGGACAAGACAAAAAAATAAATAATTAAAAAAATATTTTTAAAAAAACAATGCCTAACCTTCCTCTCATTTGGTTTCCTCTCATTCATTTCTCGAATCCATATTTAGTCTAGTCCAAGACTACTATGGATTTTCTTTTTTTCTGTAAATGGGTAAGAAATGACAGTGCAATTTAACCCAGAATTAAATCTGGGATACAGGCCATCGCTTTCCACTCAGACATAAACAGACATCACACACACACCCATACATACAGTAACACAATAAAGATAAACATGGTTTGAGCTCATGAAAATGCACTTGACATGTTTAAAAGGTTTTTAAAGAAACACTGACTTCTGCTTGGCACAAGATGACCATCAAACCTCCCCCTGACATCCAAGCACACACTTCTGTTTTCTTGCTCTGGGCGGGTAAGTTGTGAAGGTTGAAGTATTGTACCTTTCCTAAAATTGAATGAACCTATATTGCTTCTAAACAGACTAAATGTAAAGCTGCAACAGTTACCTGGTAAAACGGAGCAGATAAATTAGCAAAATAAAATAAAAGATGCAGCGGTGACACTTCTGGCGAAGAAAGCGGTGGAGTTACTAAAATAAAAATAAAAAAATATTTAAAAAAACACCTCTTTACACAAAACATTAGTCCATTCCTTCCACTTGTCCCATTTTAGTGAGGGTTTGACTAATTTATTGGCTCCAAATCCTGTTGTCGGCTTGCGGAAATGGGACAGATAACACTGAAGATTGAAAGAGTCTTGCCTTACGCTCTATGAATCTAAATTTGCACATTTCTTCATTCTCTCTCTCTGTCTCTTTCTCTGTCTCTCTCTCTGTCTCTCTCTCTCTCTCTCTCTCTCTCTCTCTCTCTCTCTCGCCGTTTTCCATAACTTTAGCTATTCTCCTGACGACTTTCGTTATAGTCCATGATTCTCAAAGGTTGCTGCCTGGGTCGCTCTGGGCATCTTGAACCAAACGGGTCTTGTTTTTTGACTCTCTGAGCGTCGGGTTGGGTTTCTTTAGCAGATGTGATGAGCGTGAAGCTCTGTGCAGTGGTGGAGACGGACGGACTCTTTGCTGTCATCTCAGTGCAAAGCTCAGTTTTCAGGCCCTGTGATAGGCCAGTTAGACGAGGAGGCGGGGTTTCGTCCTCATCGCACTGGCTTTCGCTTTTGTTGCGGAATAACTCTCGTGCCCGCATGCCCAGAAAGCTCTTGGCGCTGGGGTAGGAGCCTACGGTGAGTGGGGTGTCAGACGGCACCAGGGGTCCGGGGGGTCCCAGGGGGGAATGGGGACGGTGAGGGGGCGGTTCCACCAGGACTGGTGGGGGCGTATCTCGATTGCCATTCACCGAGTTGGCCGAAGAAGAGCTGGCTTTGGGACGGCCTGGTGATAAAGTGCTGCCGTTGCCACGTGGAGACTGATGGGAATTGCCATCCTCTTTCGTGGCTGTTTTGATGGCACCGTCGACCACTATGACACTGGGATACCAAGAAACAACCAGATAAAAAAAAGTGTAAGTGTATGAAAAAAATTTGATTAAAAGGAGGAAAACAGGACTCAAAATGTCACAAAAAGTAAAATACTGAAGTAACACACAAACAGAGCAAAAAAGCTGAGAACATTTAAAAAAATTATAATAATGTAAAAAAGATTAAATAAATAAAATTTAAAAAATATGTTTTTGAAAGAATAATATTATTAAATGCTTTAGACAAAACTATTACACAGCAAAGTAATGCATTTTAAATGCATCAAATGTTTGAATGACTGCCATGTAGGTACAAATAGGAGTTTTTTTAAATAAAACTATACAATATAAAAGATAGGTATTATTATATTACATATATAATTATAACTATATATGTAATTTTACACATATAAAATTAATTTACATATTAATGTTATTTCATTTATTACATTATATATGTATTATTACATATTAAATGTAATTACATTACATATATAATTTGCATATTAAATATAGTCTTACATCTAAATGCTAACACACTGAATTCAGAGAATATCACAAGTTCTACATTGTTTTTACATATGAAGACTTACCTGGGCTCGGTGGAACCGCGGGGCTCAGCAGCACTCCCTGCCTGTAGGGCTGAATCAGTGGCAGAAGAATCTTCTGTTTCCAGCCTGCTGTAGAGCTGCAGAAGCTCAGTCTGCAGAGCCAGAGTCACTCTCCTCTGTGCCTGATACCTGCTCTCAGAGGCCTGCAGCTCCCCTCTGAGCAAAACACAAACAAGACAGGCTCAATTCAAACATACACAGTAAACCAAGGAGGTATTTTGTGTTTGCAAGAGTCAAGGTGTCTGTATGGTACAAACAATCTTCACAGACACCAGTTCAGATCATACTTGGCCTGAGCCTTGACATCTTCCAGAAACTTCTTTTGTTCTGCGATCAGGTGTTCCTTCTTAGAGAGCTGAGTCTCCAGCTCCGCCACTCTCTGCTGAGCCGCGTCCAGCTTTTGGCTCTGAAGTAACAGATTCTGCTTCAGACGCTCCGTCTCCTTCCCCCAAGACGTCTGCAACATCTGCACCTCCTACAGGAAAGACAGCAGAGAAGAAAATGTAACATGTACCATATTTATGTCACAGATGACATAAGGCGCTGGGCTTCTCCTTGTACCTTGCTAGTATCCGGTCCAGCCTGATGAAGCTCCTGAACACACAGTTTATGGGCTTCTCCCAACAGCAACAGCTGCTTATTCAGAAAACTCAACTGCTGCTGAATACTTTCACTAGACGACAACTGAGGAAAGAACAAAGTAGGACATACAATCACGCTTAACAGCAGTGTACTGACTAAATTTAAAGGAACAGTTGACTCAAAAATCATTTATTACTGTAAACTCTCCCAAACAGACTCAAGGATATGGCTTTGGCTTTTTTCTGTGTGATTATTTTTACCTTGGCAGTAAGCTGGTTCAGCAGGTGTCCTGTGTGGCACACCTCATTATTGGCCTTCTGAAGCTCTGCCTCCATCTCACCTATTCGCTTCTGGCATTCTTGAAGCTTACTCTGATTGGAAAAAAAAAAGATGCAAAGATTAACATTCTGATTTGAAACTCTGCACTATTTTGATTTTAAACTCTGCCATTTGATTTAATATTATCAAATAATTTTTTTTGTAGGTCAGATCACAAACGGATGGTGCTAAATGCTGGTAGTGAACTTACCCGCTTAAATTTAAAAAGTGCCATCTAAATTCTTAAGTCTAAAGCCAAATCTCGAAAACTCAGAAACAAACTAACCACACTATATTACAATACCATCTCACAGCATTTGATGCAATTTTACTGGCATCACAGAAACAAACACTGCTGTTCTCCACGCTGTTTTTTAAATCATTGTCTCCTTTCATACTCATACAATTTATACAACTTTATTTCCTATTATTAGATGCAAAAAGGTCTGTATATACACCCCCCATTATAGCCCGCCTCAAAGAAATCAAGAAGTGACAAAAAAAAACTAAAAAAACACCAAATGTAAACATGGTCTATATTTCTTCCTCGCCTACATGTACTTTCTCTCCAATCATCTAAAGCTGGACGTTGTAAACATGGCCTAAATGTGACCTTGGTGAGCATTAAAAACTAAATAAAAACAAAAAACATACTGTGTGCAAGAGTAAAGCACCTGTAACTCCTGGTTTTTGGTGTAGTAGTCATCCCTGGCCTGCTGCAGTTGTCTTATCTGGCTGTGCAGGCGTGTAACTACAGTCTCTCGGTCATCCCAGAGCTGCCGGTATCTCTGCTGCTCCACCTGAAGGCTCTCTCTCAAAGACAAGATGTCCACACTTTGCAGGTTCAGCTGGTCCTTCTGTAGAAACAAACACACAAATCAACACCATTGGTATCTGACGCCCTCTAGTGGTCAACAATAGTGAAAGCATTTTTTGCCACCAAACATTGCTTTACTAAAAAAAAATCATCTCCAATCTAGTTGCTTTATTTCTATTTTTGTTTTAATTAACATAATGGATTAAATGCCATGGGTAATGGTGTGTCTGATGGCTAAAAATAATAATTTCATGACTACAGGCATTACTTTGTAAAGACAATGGCATGGTTTGTTTTTTCAACCATATAAAAAGTTCAAATTTTACCCACCTCTGTGAAGTTGGCACCCCATAAAAATAAATAATCCCCAAAACTATATTATTCGTTTGTGCTGGTTTGGGGTCTGAGATATTAAGCATTATTTTTTTGACCATGTGACGTCACTTTCCACTTCATGTTGCTCAAATCACTCCAAAACAAACACCATATCTGTTTTAGTTGTTTAGATATAACCAAAATATTTCAGGAGCCGTGACGTCACTCTCCGCCCCAGTTTTTCTAAATCTCACAAACTTGTCCAGTTTTTTACATAAAAAACATCTCAGAATAACCCCTATTGGCCTATAGGCTATTTTAATATCTAAAAAACAGAGCATCACAAACGAAAATTCTACCAGCCCAAAGAAATTACAATATTTTTAAATATCATACAAGTGGGGTGGCTGGTGATGTCATTGTCTTTAATTTAATGTGTAATATTTCAATAATAGCATAACTAAATGAAACACACAAGCGAGACTGTTTTGGTAAATATGGAGCAACTGGTGCCGACAGTCCTCTGAATGACCTAAAATTATTTTATTAGGCCTACTAATAATAAAATAGCAGCACAAACATTTTTTTGCAGCACAGACGAGCACAAATCGTGCGCAAACGAAAAGAATATATTCGTGCAGACATCTGATGTACACTTCAATGGCACAAACAAGCACAAATCGAGCACGAATGACAGCACATTCTGTGTGATTTAGAGGAACTGGGGTGAACTGACATCACGGCTCCCAAAATATTTTGGATATATCTAAACAATAAAAATAGATAGTGTTTATTTTAACGGCACAAACCAGCACAAATCGAGTACAAACAAATGACACCAGTTTTGTGTGATTTAGAAAAACTGGGGTGGAGAGTGACGTCACGGCTCCCGAAATATTTTGGTTATATCTAAACAACAAAAACAGATACGATGTTTGCTTTAAAGGCACAAACCAACACAAATCGAGCACAAACGAATGACACCAGTTTTGTGCGATTTAGAGTGTATGGGGTGGAGAGTGACATCAAGGCTCCCGAAATATTTTGGTTATATCTAAACAACTAAAACAGATACAGTGTTTGTTTTAACGGCACAAATCAAGCACAAACTAACTGTGCTGATTTGGAGTGATTTGAGCAACATGGGGTGGAAAGTGACATCACGCGTTCAAAAAAATAATGCTTAATATCTCAGACCCCAAACCAGCACAAACGTTGTTTTTGCGGCACAAATCAGCACAAACGTAGTACAAACAAATGGCATAGTTTTGGGGATTATTTATTTTTACGGGGTGCCAACTTCACGAAGGTTTTTAAGGCAGTGTTTCTCAACCACGCTCCCAGAGGACCACCAGCTCTGCACATTTTTCATGTCTCCTTAACACACCTGATTCAGATTTTCAGCTCATTAGCAGAGACTGAAAGACCTGTAATGGGTGTGACAGACAAAGGAAACATCCAAAACATGCAGTGTTGGTGGTCCTCCAGGAACGTGGTTGAGAAACACTGTTTTAAGGTATACAGCGACGCCTAGTGATTCTAGTGTAAATGTTTTCTGAAAATCAATAAATGTTTTATGTTTAAGTTACCATGGCATTATTCTGCTCCTCGAGTGCAGTGGCGTTGATGATTCGTCGAAGTAGACGTCTGTTGCGAACGGCATGCTGCTCTCGCTTATAGCGCTCATACAGGAGCTGGTTGTGTAGAAGCAGAAGCTGACTGCGCAGTGTGTGCAGCTCGTCCAGAGGAGCCGAACCTGTCAACAAAAAAGAAAGAGTTAGATCAAAAACATTCATTCAAAACTGTCCTAAGACAAGAATGGGTGTTGTTGAACAGTTTTAGGACAACTTTGATCTAAGGTTTTGATTCACTTAAAATATTGCTACATTATTTTCACAACAGTGATCTATAACATTAAAGTAGAACCTTTATATATGCATATAAAGCCACTTTTGTATTTAAACTAAATTCAAATTAAATAAAGCATAGTTTTACAAACAAAGCAAAAGGGGATGTCTTGTCTTTATATGTCTAAAGCAAAATTGTTTTTGTAGATGCAAAATGTTATTTTAACTAGAAAATCATAATTGAATAACTCCCTTGTATTTTCTCTACAGAACATAAATGCATCACTGTTTTTGTCTATACAAAGGAATTAAATGGAGATTAACAACATTTTCAAAATATCATCTTTCATGCTCTAGTCATGAGGGTGAGCAAATGACAGAAAGTTCATTTTTGGAGTCGCTATCCCTTTAATTCACCTTTAAATGTTTATCCCTGGCTGAAATACGCTATTGTTTCTCTGTGGTCTGAAAGAACTGATTTTCCACAAGTACTGTATGTGCGCTCAAGCAGTGTTGTTTACCTCCAAAGTGTGTCCAGTCAGCTGACTTGCTCGGCAGGGGCAGTCTGAGAGCGATTGCAGATATGTTGGTAGAAAAGACAGGAAAAAAACACAGGGGATCAACAGGGTCGGTTGCAATGTGACAATAATTTTGGACACATTGCTTTTCTGGCAGAAATACCCTTTCCGCACAGAACCGTCTCTTACCACAGTCAAAACACCTCAATTTTGTGTGAGCCCAGTAACCCAACTCAATTATGTGTCTTCTTGTAAGGCCTGTGCAGGAGGACAGAGAGCTCTGATTGTGTTCGGTCAACACTGGCTCTGCTGTTAGGCTGTGGACAGATTTGTGTGGCTGTGGATGTGACACGGCACAATGCAGACAGTTGTTTCACTGTAATAGCAAGTTAGTGGACAAATCTGCAACCAGTATGACCCGGTTCTGCTTAAAGGAACAATCTACCTTTTTGAAAATAGGCTCATTTTACAATTCCTCTAAAGTTAAACACTTGAGATTTATCATTTTTGAATCCATTCAGCCAGTCTCTGGCTCTGGCAGGAGCCCGTTTAGCTTAGCATAGATTGCTGAATCAGATTAGACCATTAGCAAATCACTCAAAAGTGACCAGCTTCGATAACTTTCCTATTTAAAGCTTGACTTTTCTGTAGTTACACTGTACTAAGATCAGAAGAAAAAGAAAAGTTGCTATTTTCAAGGTCAATATGGCTAAGAACTATACTCTCATTCAGGCATAATAATCAAGGAGCTTTGCTGCCGTACCATGACTGCAGCAGGAACAATGATGTTAAGCAGTAATTACGCTTGAAAATATTTCAAATCTGGAGAAATGAGCTTGAAAAATTAAGACATTTTTGAGAGATGATTCAGAACTACTTTCAGGTACTCTGTTATATAGCTGTGCCTAATCCGATTTAATTAAGTGAAGGTGCTTCCGTCAGACCCGGAGATCTGCTGAATGGATTGAAAAATGTTAAGGCTTAGATTTTATATAGGGGACTTGTGAAATGAGCCTATTTTCTAAAAAGTGAAGTGCTCCTTTAAAGGTGCAAGTTTAACAAAGTCTTCTAGCTTGGAAACTTTCAGAGGAAAAGAGGTTATACTTGTTAAACCTCCTTATTGTGATGAGGGTGTTCTGAGAGTTTGTTTGCATGTAAAACAGATGTTAAAAAGTGCTGACTTGTCTGCACTGATACCCTCATGGGCAGTGCGCAGACCAAAACTGATCCTGTCCAGCTACTTTCCTATAGCAATAAAAGCCAAAAAATGAAGAATGTTTTTTTTTAAGTATTGACATGCTATTGAAGTACCAGCTATTTATGTTTATTACCATCTGTATTTAAGTTTGATGGTTAATGGTAAAAACTGCATTGAACAGTGTTAAAGTATGAAAATAAGGATGAAAAAGGTCAAAACATCTGGCATCTTTAACAAGCATGTGACGTCAAAGTTTAACACATTATTGCAGTGTTAGCTAACACCTTTATTTGATGAGGCCCATTGCAGATATAATTATTCACACATCCATATTACAGTTAAAGACAATGTGAACACTGACCGGCTTAGACCACTCAAATACGGTGGACGGCTTACATATAGCAACCAGTTGGGTCAAATGTTGGTTGCCCTTTAAGTGGCATCAAAAAATATTGTGAATAATAGTTTAAAATCTTTCCCAGTGATGGGTTGCGGCTGGAAGGGCATCTACTGCGTAAAACATATGCTGGATAAGTTGGTGGTTCATTCCGCTGTGGCGAACCCAGATTAATAAAGGGACTAAGCCGAAAAGAAAATGAATGAATGAATAGTTTAAAATCATATACAGTACACGCGAGGAGAAAAAAATGCATTCTGGATGATGCAAGTTGTGCTGTGTTTTGAGTTTGGAAGGGGTGTACTGATTTAAAATACTGTGTAAACAGATCTATAATATAAATAATTCATATTTATAATCTATACACAAAGATCAGTAAGCAGAAAGCTAATGTTTGTTGTGAAGTACAATGACATATTTTGCATGTCAATTACTTGACTTTCACACCGCATTATTTTTAGTTTTTTACCATTATAAATAAGTGATTTACAGCTCTGGAAAAACATTAAAGCGATAGTTCACCCAAATATGATTATTTACTAACTATTTACTTACACTAAATTGGTTCTAAAACTTTATGAGTTTATTTTTTTGGTGGAACTCAAAAGAATATATATTTTTTAAGAATGTTTGTAATCCTTTGAATTCCATAATAGTAATATTTTTCCAACATGCATCAAAATATCTTCTTTTGTTTTAAACAGAAAGAAATACACTAAACAGGTTAAAACAAGTGGAGTTGGTAAGTGCATAATTGCCATCACATTGAATTCAGATGTAATTATTTTGGTTTATTATTCACAATATGCGCAATTCTTTGTTTTGTTTAGATCATTCTGTGCATGTTTTTGACTCAAATGTGCCCCATTAGGTGGTGCATAATCATTGTTTATCAAATATGTTTTGATTGGTTTAACCTTGTCACATGGGTAAAGCGGGTAAAAGCGGCTAAAGGAACACTCAACTTTCATTTTGGAAATATTTTGAAAGTCCCCTAGAGTTTAACAGTTGAGTTTTACCATTTTTTAAATTCATTCAGCCAATCTCCAGGTCTGGCAGGAGACTTTTAGTTTAGCTTAGCATAAATCATTGAGTCGGATTAGACCTGCTCGTACCATGGCTCCAGCAGGTGCAATGACATTACACAGCACTATTACGTAGTTAACTAGCTGGGGACAGTTTTTTTAGACACTGCGAATACCATTGCACCAGCTGCAGCCATGGTACGACAGCAAAGTTCCTTGATTATTATGCTAGAATAAGAGTATAGCCAAATCAACTAAGAAAATTAGTAACTTTAAAATTTTTCCATCAGTCTTAGTACATAATGTTCCTAACAGAAGTGTCAGACTTTAAATAGGAAAATGACTCGTTTTGACCTTTCTGAACAAGGTGTTAATGGTCTAATAAAATTCAATGGTTTGTGCTAAGCTAAGCTAAGCTAAAAGTGCTTCTGCCAGACCTGGAGATCAGCTAAATGTATTCAAAAATGAAAAAACTCAAATGTCACTTGTAAGATTAGCCTATTTCCAAAAAAAGTGCAGTGTTCCTTTAACGTCTTGCTCAAAGACACTCATTGATCCCTTCTTTTGGATTACAACCTCAGATCTTTAATCACCAGGCCACAAGACCACAAGCTTGATTTATTGCAAGCCACATTCAAAGCAAAAAGTCTTACCTCTTTAGCACTTTGTCATGGGCGTCTCCACCCTGCTGCACGAGGCGATCCAGCACCTCCAGAGGCGAAGCAGAGGCGACCCCCTCCACACCCTCATCCTCCCCTTGCCTGCCCGAATCCCCTCTCTGAAACCTCTCCATCGCCACTCGTTGCACAATCTCTGAAGTCTTCCTTCCCACAAAAAGAGAGGCTGCCCGGGGCAGAGCCATGTCAAACAGAGCCTCGTATGGCATGGGTGGAGGTTTGCATGGGCTCGGGGAACACAAGCCAAATTTGAAGGCCTCGTCATCCGGTGCTGAAGGGCTCCGATGGAGGAGGCTGTGCGTCGGGTGTTCGATGGGCATGAACACTGGCTGGAAGGACCAGGGTTGCTCTTGGGATGGGCCTCTGCTGACTCTTCCTCTGTCGCTGGGTGTTATTTCAGTTTTGTCAGGGGTGGAGATGGTGTTGTGATGAATAGAGGAGGGCAGGGGTTTCTGTTGTGCTCCAGTCAGGGTCTCTGTAGTGCTGAAGAATGGGGAGTCAAAGCCACGGAGGCTGGCTAAATCCCGTTTCTCCTCGGTTAATTTCAGGAGCTCCTCTGTGATGGCAGCTGAGGGGATGGAGGATAGAAATGATGTAAACATTGACAGATCTTTATAACTTAATGATTTTGTTATAATGTAGAGGAAAGATATCACAACTGAATTGTGAATGATTTCCATCACTCTGTGTTGATGCGCATTTTGAAGTATCGCATGAGAAAGGAATGTTTATACACTCGCTTGAGGTGGTTTTGGAAAAAGGGTTAATATGAATAGTGCAAGATGGACATAATGAACATCACAAACATGTGACTAATCAGCTGACTTCATTATGCTTGCCTTGTTAACTGTTGATTACTAGGTTACCAATACTACAGTCAGACACTCTACCAACTTGATGGAAATGCACCCAATTCACATTTTTTGCAAACCTTGAAAAGGCTTGCTTCACCTTGGGATAAAATCGTGGCTATTAATATGCAAACCAAATTTAAAATTATGGATTCCACTGTAAAAAAAAAAAAACTCATTTACTGAATGTCAAAGAATTTGAATTTGAAGTGAATCAATCAAAATTAGGGATGCATAGTTAACTAATTTGTAAGTTAAAAGATGCATAGTTAATCGATCGCAATTTGTAGTGTGTTATACTTTAAAATACATATTCAATAAGGAAATTATGATAGAAATATAGGCTTAATACTGCAGCATATTACAGTGCAAAGTGTATTTTTTGTTAGTATTTTTTAGTTAAAAGTAATATTATTTAATCAAACATACTTGAAAGAAAAACCTAAACATTTTCTAAAATGTAATTGTAAAAGTTGTAAAACTGCAAACATGTTACATTATTATTGCCAATTATTTTGACAGATATTTAACAACAAAAATGTAATTTAACAATTAAAAATACGCCAAGAAAAACGTAACTGGAAAATTGAATTCGACCCGGCAAACTAATAGAATTACAGCATTACAGTGAAAGTAAGAAAGAAAACAAGTTCATACCATCCTCCCTCTCCTTCTCGATCCTCAGTTGTTCTTGCTCCTTCATGTACACAGAGAGCTCAGTCAGGGTCATGGGCATGTTTTCACCTCTGCCATCTGGGTGAGATAAAAAACAAAAACCTCAATCTTAAAAATGTAACAACTAAAAATCCATTAACACCAAGAATAATAACTGTATCTATAACTATATTAGGATCCACATCAATGGAAGATCATGTGAGGTTTATTACAAGCGTACATAGTAGCTTTGTGGTCTGACACTTTAAAGTCTTGAACTCTAAATATCATTCCTCTCTGCCAATATTGTTATAGCTGTGATATTGTAGTCCCTAGTTTCATACATATCCATAATTGTTGCAGACACTTGTATAAACAGTCCTTAACATTTGCATTTCCTGCTCTGCATTTGAACATGCTAAAGTTTTTCGAACCTGAAATACATTTAATCTTTTTTATATAAAGCTTTTTTGTACATTATGGTAAGATCATTCTTGTGTTTTAAATGATTCTTACTCATCACATACCTCTGTGATTAATCGTTTCAGGCCCAGTTTTTTCAGAGTCTCTGAGTTGCTCCTGTCTGACCAAGACGGGTTTAATGTGGTCTAAAGGTCTACCATCCTGTGAAGAACAAAACTGTCAAAATGGGGTGTAGTGAAACTGTACACAAGCTAAATGAGATTGTTTTACAGAATGAAGGTTAAAAGGAAAGTTTGCTGTTGTCAAAAGAAAATATTTGAAAGAATGTTGGCAAGCTGCAGCCATTAATGTCTATAGTATTTTTTCGTTCCTACTATGGATGTGAATTGCTGCTGGTTTCCAACATTGTTCAGAACATCTTGTTTTGTGTTTAACAGAAATTTGTTGTAAGTATAGTTTATTGCAAACTACGTTCCAAAATTTTCGACCTCACGTTGTGTTAATCACATTCACATTTTTGCATTATACTGTACTTTTTGCACTATATACTGTTTTGCATCTGCACAACTCTGGTTTGCACACCTTGCCATGTGCCCTTAAGTGTAATGGTATTGTTTGCAATTTTTATTTTTAAATTATATTATATGTGTAATTGTATTCATTGTAATTTCTTTTTAAAAATCTACTTTTGGGGTGGCGCAGTCACCTCACAGCAAGAAGGTTGCTGGTTGGAGCCTCGGCTGGGTCATTTGCAGTTTTGATTCTCTGTATGTCCTGTACATGTGGTTGAATTTACAATAAAGCTGACTTTGACACACTGCAACCAAAGATTTCATCCTTCATCATAACTTCTTTTTTTAAATTTATATATATTTTTTGCACAAGCAAAAACCTAAATTATAAATGCTGTCACTTTCTAATATAAAGATATAATGTGGCAGATGGTTGAAAATTACTGCTTTAGCCTAGCGCTATTTGGCAAGTGTGTGTGTGTGTGTGTGTGTGTGTGTGTGTGTGTGTCCATACACTTCCACATCACTGCTTGTCTCTCCTCAGGACTAATTCATTTACAGAAATTTGTGTTATCTGGCTGCAGTATTGCAAGTAAAGTATCAAAATGCCACTGATATCCTGAAATAATCTTCGAATTTCAGGAATCATGCTGCACAGCTGTTTGATAAGGAGATGACCTCTCTGTGCAATTTCATGGATGGACACAACATTGCCTATTTTTTTCTTTGAAGAAGAAGAGAAGAAAACAAACACATCACAGCTTGAATTGATTCCAAGTGTTTTGCAATTTTTTTGCAGTGGACTAATTCATATGCAATTTACACTGACGCATTGGGAAAGGTTTCTGTGTGTGATTATTTTTTTTCAATACAAAGACAAAAAAACACATTTCAGTGAGCAAAGACTTAAATGGGTGACCAATGCCTTTAAGGAAGTGTTTAATCTGTTTTTAATTCATGAAATAAAAGTAATTGGTGTTCAAAATATATGGTGCCTTTCATTGGATAGATAAAAACATTAAAGACATATTTAAAAATGTATTTTGAATTCTGCAGAAGTCACTCACACTTGGTTTTGGAACAACAGCAAGGTAAATAAAGGATTTGTTAGTGAACAGAGTACCTTGCATGGTGGGCTGGCGGTGCTGCGTGGCGTCGATACAGGGGGAAACTCATCTGAGAGACTAGGAGGAGGTGTTGCGGCTGCAGGCGTGCTGGAGGACGGAGTGCCTTTTCCACCTGCTGCAAGAGAATCACCAGAACACCAAATTCAACGCTTAATGAAATGGAGAGCCAGACACACGTGCCAACATGATAAATATCAATATTGTGTACAAGCGTAGACAGTATAGTCACCAGGTGTGCTGTAGAGGCGGCTCGGTAGGTGAGAGGCACTCTGGGACAGTTCCGGGTTTGGTGACATCCCACGGGAGGAAGGGGGAGTGGCCATCCCACACTGGGAGGAGGGGCTCCAGAGAGAATCCTTAACCCCATATGTGGCATTAAATTCACAGCTGGAGTTCTATAAATAAACACAAGCACAGACAAAATAAGTCCCTTAACTGCTTACACAGACTTATCTCGTGATTATCAGATGGCATCTACTATATTTATGCTTTATGGACTGTTTGGTTTACACTTTCCACAAACTATCTAGTAGAGGTGATAATCTTTTCAATTATTGCTTGTATTCAGCAAATGCGCATTAAATTGTAAAACAATGAAAGGTTATATTTAATACAAGTTTATTTTTGTGTGCTGTCCTTTTTATAACTGCATCGTCACATCATTCTGTTTTTTGTTCATTTAGATGTATTTGGTCTGTATAATAGGTTTAAATTTCAGAGTGCATTTGGAAGCAGACTGAGATCCTTTTAAGTCCGATTGTTTGGTGTGCACCAGAGTTTAAAAGGCCACTTTCACATTAAATGCATAGGGGTTTGTTTTATAAAAACCAAACCTACCAATTGTGAGTACACACTAATGCTCAACTGAAACCGCACAGACAAATGCAGTCAATCACCAGATTACAGCACGTCACTTCTGAGACATTCTACGACCTGCCAAGTGCCAATTCAGTATTTTAAACTTGTGAAAACAAGCTCAGACAGATGCCAACAAGGGAAACACACTGATTCAACAAAGCCCTGATTGTTTACTGCGGTCTGTCGCTGCAGTGTGAATTATGCTTAAAAGACTTCATTATCTAGCCCCAAATTAAAGAGACATTATTTCAAACATCTTGAAAAATGCTTCGCTTTAACAGCAAGTGATATATTGTGCTTTGGAAAATATGAGCAATCAGAGTTTTCAGCTGATTACAGTGTAAATATCCTGTATCTGCATCAATCCTAGTAGTATTGCAGAAAACACCAAATCCCAACAAAGCTGTGATCATATAATCTTGAGAAATTTGAATCTGACATTAAAATATGAGCGGAGAAAACAACACAACACCGTTTGTTTTCCATCTGCAGAGGGTTTAGAACAATAAAGGTCCTGACAGTGGGCAGAAGCATGCGCTTTGGCGTCAGCCGCATCACCAAGACAACCGTTTTTTGCGTCAGCTAAGAGATGGCGTGTTTTTCTCTTTTTAAAGCCCTGCACACCCACCGGAATGACTCAACACCTCTCCCCTCCTTTCCTCTGGGCTCCTCAGCCTGCCTGGAGAACAAGAAGATGATTCATGGTGGGAGAAGGAGGGGGAGCTCTGCTGGGCAGCGGGACGGGAGGGGTTCAGGGATGGCTGATTTATGGACAACAGCTGACAAGCTGATAAACAACAAGAGGGAGGAGGGAAGCAGATGCCGATTCCTGCACTGCTGCTGTTGCAGAGACCAGAAAGACAACCCAGATCGGTTTATATGCAGAACACTGATTCACTGGATTCACTCTTGTACTTCCACATTGTCAGTTAGGCTGGGCTGCTAAAATTAAGAAAGTATAAAGCGAGATTTTAGAGTTTGGAAGACTTTTACCTGCCGACGAGTTCCAGTGGGGCTGCGGTAGGGGGGCTGAGTCCCTGAGATAGAGGACAGGGCCAAGGGAGGGACGGCAGGCTGACGAGGGGTGGAGAAATGAGTCGAGGAAGAACTTCCTGGAAATGGACATAAAAATTATCTACATGAAATAAAACAAAAAAACATCCTGCCACTGATACAAAAGACGGGTTTGCCTGAAAACAGACTGTGACTGTGTTTTGAGATAGCATGCTAGATTTTATGTTTCTCAGATTGTGCATTCGAAATCTAGTTAGGGCCATGAACTAAGAAATCCATATTCCTTCGATCTTTATTCAGTAATTCTTTTGACAGAGGTCATTGTACTATAAAAACATCCTAAATGTTTCAGAGCTCAAAACTTTCTGACTCTAAAAAAGCTTATACTGAAGCCAGTCTACCAAAATGACTGCTTGAGGAATGTGCCACTTTATTACTTAATAGTGTGTCAAAACAGCACATCAGCTGAAGAAGATTAACACCTGCTTCTAAATCACTGCCTGTTTAGCCCTGCACACAGATATGTGCACATATGAGATGATAAACAAGAGGCAAAAAGAGGTCTACACAGAAATCAAAAGTTGTCAAAAAAACACAAATTTTGTATTGTAATCCTCATGATCACAACATTAGGAAATAGTAGATGAATTTTATTATTAATGAAGATCAAGACTTGGAAGAACTTGGTCCTTTGTGTTAGCATTTACTACAATCAAACCATAAATGGACAATGTTAAACACCGGTGTAAATGTGCTCCAAACAAAAAAACGTATTGGCTGATGCCGATATTTGACAAATATCTTGGCCTTGGCAATATATCATTCGATATTCAATATATGATTGCTAAGGGATATGTGTACACAAGGTTCTAATGAATTAACATATAAATTAAGACTAGAATCACGTCCTCTTTTCATTCCTATTTTATGAACTACTATTTTGCTCTATGCCAATTTTGAGACAGGAAGAGGCTGTTACCGTAGCTACTGTGGAAGTCACCATACGGACTGGCAGTGCAATCAGCCGGACGTTGTTGTAGATGAGCACAGAAATGCTCAGGCATGCTGGCATAGCCCTCTTCACAGGACGCCTCTTTTGGGTCCAGAGAGACTTTGGCACACTCGATAACTATATCATGGATTTCGAATCTCTTCCACCTTTGAAGAAAAAACACCAAATGAGGGATAAAGGCTGATGATGGTGGTTTACACAATTCAATGAGTGGCTTGAGTCAGTAATGTCTCACCGGCTGGGGTCAAGCTCATGGTCCTTGGTTCCGGTCACTAATTCAGGATGTATTCTGACATGTTCAAGCATGGGCTGCATTATGAGCACAGACACAAATAGCATCAGTTATATTTGGCTGAAATGCCACCTTGAATATTTAGCAATTTTCTATATTTATATTTATGTGTATGTGTATGTGTGTGTGTGTGTGTGTGTGTGTGTGTGTGTGTGTGTGTGTGTGTGTGTTCATGGTC
>CAIGQW010052715.1:1917700-1930348 GCA_903798125.1 Danio choprae | reverse complement strand
CACCTGGAGAAGACCACACAAATATATGTCAATGTGATTGTTGGTTTGTGTGGTCTTCTCCAGGTGTTTTCCACGCCTCATGGGCTGGAGGTTCATGTCCGCCGATCTCACAGTGGCACACGTCCTTTTGAATGCAGCATCTGCAGAAAGAGCTTTGGCCATGCAGTCAGTCTAGAGCAACACATGAACGTCCACTCACAGGTAAGAACAAACCAAAGTGACCCAGTTAACTTCAGACTTATCATTTAAATCTGTTCTTTTAGCAGATGCTTTTATCCAAAGTGGCTTACAACCCAGGATAAAAGAAGCACTTCAAAGACTTTTATTCAAGCACATTAGCTATCATGTTATCAATTAAACTAATTATCTACCCTAAAAAACAAATATGCTAATTATTCTTGCAGCCAGACTAATTGTTAACTTTGCTATCTAATGTTACTTAGGAAGAATACAAGTTTTGTAGATATTTATTTGTAATTAAATTTATTTGTAATTAAATTATAGTAACGCACAACTTTTAGTGTATTTAGTGTACTTTTATCTGCTTAATAACTTTAAGTATATGCCTATAAAAGTTCATTAGATGCTTGATTATTGATATTAAAGTGTACTTTATTTGTGTTATAAGTGTATAAATGCAATAAATATACTATTTTTAAGTACAAATTTGTCCAATAATAGCTTCAGGTTATTCCAAATTGGCTACTACAAATTGCACACTTCGTCTTGTGTGACAAATGATCCCTAGTGAAAATTATTTTGCAACACTTGCAGAACAGCACTAAAAAAACACTAGTTAACTAAAAGTACACTAGGAACCATTGCAGTACAAAACTACAAGCAGTTTGTGACCTAATAGATAGAAAGTCCAAATGATCCAAAGGTTGCAGGAGTCCTGGCACCACCAGTTATTCACCAGAAAATTCTGAGCATAGGACACCATAATTAACAAATTAACAAACATAATTAACCAACACTTCCAGGAAAAATGACAAATTTAGCTGTCGACTACCTGTGCACTTAAAGTTTACTACTGTAACACATCAAATATACTTAAAGTATATTTTCATATAATAAAAATGGACAAATTTTGTCCCAAGTGGTAATTTAGGTAGTACACATACTACTAAGTATACTAATAGTACATAGAATACTTACTACATGATATATACTTGATATTTAATTCAACGTTACTCAAGTATGCTTCATAAAATGAACTTAAAATATACTTCTTTTTCATAAGGGAGGTATGTTTAATTTATTTTGTACACTTTATTTTTTATCTGTTATGAATGGGATGTTATGTGTGGTATTTTAATGTGACATTCGTATCATAGTCATAATTGTGGCCAAAAAAGCAGTTTTTGCTCTCACTACGTTTTATTCCTCCAGATTATTTTCTGTTTTGACTATAGTAGATTAAAATTCACAACTCAAAAATATGAAATTTTTAAAGCGCTTCACTGATTGCTTACAGTGTAACAGTAGTCACTCCCATATTTCACGCAAAGCATCATGGAGCGCAGGAAAAAGGTGGATAAAAGAATTTACAGTAATTTTGTTTTCTGTTTACAGGAAAGAAGCTTTGAGTGCAAAATGTGTGGTAAAACCTTCAAGCGCTCCTCGACCCTGTCCACTCACCTGCTGATCCACTCGGACACGCGGCCGTATCCCTGTCAATACTGTGGGAAACGCTTCCATCAGAAATCCGACATGAAGAAACACACCTACATCCACACAGGTGAGACGCCTGCATGTTTGTCATGTCGTGGTTGAAAAGAGATGGTGGCACTGATAAAAAACAAAAACACACACACACACACACACACAAACACACATGTGGTTTGATGCCACCCCAGTAACAGTTTCCCAAAAACTCTCTGCATATTATTTGGAAATGCATTTTATCTCTGCACTCATTCCATGTAAATCATTAAAACCGAATACGCTTAACAGATAAGTTCACCTCACTCAGATGCTGAAGTTGGCTTGCTTTCGAGGGTGTGTTTCCAAGAGCGCCAAAGATAAATCAAGAAAAGAAGATTAAACAAATGCTGCCTTGATTTGCATAGCTGGTCTTCCTGCTTTGCCGATGCCTCTCGGAAAGTTCACTTTGCATGTAGCAGACAGCCACTCCTGTGTTGGAAAACAGAACAAATCTGGGTGGCACGCAAATCCATGCTACAAGCAGTTTTGTTTTTTTAAAACAAAGATTTCCTAGTTAACGTGGTGTTTTAAATTCAGGATTCTTACACCTTTTCTAAAGTCTAATTTAAGCACTTTTCAGGTGCGGCTTTTACCAGCACTTTACAAGTATGTCAAAATACATACTTACATGCATATTTCATCACATTATATCAGATGCTGTTTGGTATTGCATTCTATAGTATAGTATTCTAAAGACAAATGGTTGATGGCATGTTTATCCCAAGCCCAACATTGAATTACTGTCATTTACTCTCTTGTATATTTATTTTAATAACTTAAAGGTTTTTATTTTATGCAAAAGCAAATCATTTTTTTTAATGTTATGGCTAACACTTTAGTTTAAGTCCCAATTCATGCTATTAACAACTGGCTTAATACCTATTATTAAGATAAGAACTATTTATTAGTAGTTATAAAATATGAGTTCATTCTACATCCCTAATCCTACCCAAAACCTAAACTTCCATCTTACTGAGCTAATTACTTATTGAGCTAATAGCCTTAGCTAATGGTTTGTTATAAGTATGAACTGTGACTTAAAATAAAGTGTTACCTATGTGATTAACTATTTAGTAAGATAAATTAGTATGAGGGCATACTAATTTATACTCCGGTTTCCCCCACAAGTCCAAAGACATGCGCTATAGGTGAATTGGGTAAGCTAAATTGTCCGTAGTGTATGTGTGTGAATGAGTGTGTATGGATGTTTCCCAGTGATGGGTTGCAGCTGGAAGGGCATCTGCTGCGTAAAACATATGCTGGATAAGTTGGCGGTTCATTCCGCTGTGGCGACCCCAGATTAACAAAGGGACTAAGCCGAAAATAAATTAAATGAATGAAAATTAGTATGAAAGCAATACAATTACATTTTCAAGCAGTTTCAAACATTCATTCATTCATTCATTTTCTTTTCGGCTTATTCCCTTTATTAATCCGGGGCCGCCACAGTGGAATGAACCGCCAACTTATCCAGCAGTTTCAAACACTTTATCCTAAATCTAAACTTGAAAACAGTAGAATAATATTCAAGAATTTTCAAACCCTGTACATTACATGTTATAAAATAGATTGGACGTTGTTTGTTTGCAGGCGAGAAACCTCACAAATGCCAGGTTTGTGGCAAAGCCTTCAGCCAGAGCTCCAACCTCATCACGCACAGCCGCAAACACACCGGATTCAAGCCGTTTGGCTGCGAGATCTGCTCCAAAGGCTTTCAGAGAAAGGTGGATCTTCGCAGACACCACGAGAGCCAGCACAGCCTTAAATAACAGAAGTTGATGGACAATGAGAGGGGAAATGAAGGCGAAAGATGGCTGTTATATGCAAGCAAAAGCTCGTGTTTCACAAGAAACTGTTTCTAAGTAAACTCGAGTTTAAGGAATCGTTAACGCACAAAACCAAAATAAAATTCTATCATCATTTATTCACTCTCATGTTGCTTTAAACCTGTTGTTGTTGGTAATCTAAAATGAAATTGTTAATGGAAAAAGTGCTAAAATTAAAGGGATAGTTCACCCAAAAATGACAATTCTGTCATAATTTATTCACTTGTTCAACACCATACTTAAAATATTTTGAAATATGGGGCTTATTTTGTTTATTTATATTAAAATAGTTTTAAAAATGCTGGTATTGACTGACATAATTATTTTCTTCATACTGTGGAGGTCCTACTGTGGAAATGGGTGCCAGCAAACAGCATTCTTCAAAATATCTACTTTTGAGTTCAACAGAAGAAAGAAACACCTAAAGGTTTAAAACCCCATGAAGGAGAATGAATGATGACAAAATTTTTACTTTTTGGTGACCAATCCCTTTAAAACTATAGTCATAAAAATGAGAAAAGAACATGGCATTAGAATAATAATTCCACACCTGTGCCAGTTACAGAACTTTAAGCTGACTTCAAAATGATCTTCTGTACTCTAACCAATAATTAATCAAATACCCAACAAATGTCAATTTCTATTATTAAATCATCCATATGTACACCATGAAGGATTTCAAAGATATTTCTGTTATTTGTGATCATATTTCTTTTTAAATGCATTAAAATTGTTTATTTTCAGATTGAAGCTTTTTTTGTCCTGTGTTATTTATAGAAACTCTTGTGACTAAAGTGCTAAATAAATACTCCTGTCTGAAACGGCGCTTGACTGTTATTTCATAAAAGTTCTTTTCTTAAATCAAGTTGTGTGATGAAGATGAGGGGGGAGGGGGTGCTTGTACTGTAAATGTGTAAAAAATCAGTCCAGGTACAGTGAAAAATGAGAAGAGTCAACAAACAAGGCTTTGCAGTGTTTGTCTTCTGGTGTCTCCGCCCTGTCGAGGATCCGGATACACAGTTCCGTTGGCCCGGCCGATGCTTCTGCACACCGCCAGAGGCTGTGTGAAATCTCTGGTGTGACTAGAGATAAAGCTTCATTCAAATAGGTACCTGGAACTCTATATGCAAATCTCTTGCCTGGCAGGTTTGTAAACTTCACTGTGGCTCAATGAACGGACCTTGTTGGCCAGAGCTTGGCATAGAAAGGTAACGCAATGCAACAAAACATTTACATTTATGAATGAGATGATTCCCAAGATTAAACTTTGACCAACTTAGTCTTTTGTTGCGCAAACAATCGAAAACTCAGAGATTTACGGATGTCTGCTTTTCAGGTCACTCCCATCAGTTGAGTTCAGGCTGTTTTGCCAAACAAATTCTTACTGACACAGCTTTACGCACACCGCCCCTCTCAAACAAAAGAGACAGTTAGAAAAATCCAATCAGTCACCACTGTATACTGCGCCATAAAACACACATCACACACCTCTGACGATTGCAAAACACGAAGAGGAACTTGTGAAGTAAAAAAGCTGAAGAAGTTGACCAGAAATCTCATCACTTCCACTGTTGACCTGTTCCCCATCTGCGCCCTGCACACCAGCCGAAATAAAAAATTAAGAACAGAAATCAGTGTCCACGTCAGGGTGGAAACAGTGACTCTCTAGTACAGTTGGTAAACAAATCTGTGGCGCCTATGCAAATGCTTCTGTTTATTACACCTCAACATGGGTCTGAGTCAGACGGAGGACAGTTACAGGCAGAACATCCTGGAACAAGACTGCCAATCCAACAGCAAATCACAATCCTGCTCAGGGAGTCAGATTTGGTTGACAGACAATGTATGAGCAAACAGGATTTTAGGACTAGGACGAGAGGGTGGAGTGGCGTTTGGGTTTGAAGGAAGAAAGGGGAAATTAAGGGGCAAGCGCACACCTGAGTTCCATTTCCTCTTTTTCTGTTGCGTGTATTGATTTTGCATGATTTTGTAAATCAGAAAACTGTAGGCTCTCCATGCAGCAGTGCACTAACAGTACTTTCTGATTATGAAAATCAAACCGGTTTTTGGAGCTGCTGCTGCTGCAGTTTGATTATATCTAATGGCACACTGTTGTAGGCTATACTCTACAGTTTGAGCGACTGTGCTGTAATGAAAATTGTGGAATATTTTTATACTTTAAAATAAATATTCTCTATTTTAATACATATTTAGTGTAGTTTATTTTAAAGCTGCATTTTCAGAATATTTACTTCAATTTTCAGTGTCACATGATCCTTCAGGAATCATTCTAATGTGCTGATTTGGTCCTCAAGAACAATTTCTTATATTATCAATGTTCAATGCAGTTGTGCATATTTCATCTTTCAGGTTCGATTTAATCTTTTGTTTGATTCATAAAGTTTTTTATGGGAAACAAACCTCTTGTAACATTATAAATGTCTTTACTGTCACTATACTGCCGATTTAACTGATTCACAATGCTGTGTTTGTTTTTAGCTGTGAGAACAGATTAACAGATTAATAGTAATATTTCTTGACATTATTTTGCTATATACTGTCATTTTATAGGAAACTTACAAAAAGAAAAATCTGATGTTTGGGATCTGGCGTGGCAGATGAGATAAGCTGAAGCAAAACGCACCAATCTCGATAGTGGATGAATCTTAAACCGTACCCTGTTTGGCATATTATTTCTGTTGAAGTGGGCACAGTAAAAATGGAGGCTGTTGAAAACAATGACACGTTTTGCTCATGCGATGCATGTGGAAGTTGGACCGCTGCTGTTTTGGCTGTTTTCCAGTTTTCCATTATTAATGTCAGTTTGGGGTCAGGCGAGGACCACTTGTGCATTTTTGGATCAACACTTTAACATTTACCTTATCCTAAATTCAGGATTATTTCACCTAATTTTCTATATCACTCACTATATTTCCTAAATCACTCTGCAAACTCTAGAAGTAAGCCAAAGTAATTTATTAATACAGCGCCAAAACTTTTGTTATATTTACTGTAAAACATGCTTGTTTCCACACAATTCCTTCATGTTCTCACAACATAAATTGATTAAGTTACTGTAACTTAATTGTTCTTACAAATTGAAGTGGATTGAACATAAAACAATTAGGTTGTCCCCCTCGAAAGCTCAAGAATGGTGTTGATTCAGGTTGTTTTCAATAAGTAGTTTGAACAAGAAGCAAATATATATATTTTTGGGTGTTGTGCAATTTGAACTAAACCACAGACAGATGTGTGGTGGTTTATGCCAGTGTGCAGTGTTGCCATGTCCACATAATATAAGTGTATATGGTTTGGGTATGGCTTATAAATCAATCAAGGTTTTCTTAGAGTTATTAAGAGTGATTGGGGGGTCATTTGGATCTAATTCTTTTACTTTTTTGTTTTCCTTAGATCTGGCAACACAAATGAGTTGTGGTTGATTTCTTGCTCTGTGTATGAGACAGACGTCTGATGTGTGCTAAAATACATCCATAGTTGTTTAGTCTAGCTTTGCACAAACTTCATGCATTTTTTTGTAGATAAAGTTTTCACTATTATTCCACATTTCGGGGGGCTTGTTGACAAGGGAGGATGGCCATGGTCCTTTATACAGAGACAGAAATGACTCTTTTAAGAATTGTTCCCTGAAAAGGTTCTTTGGGATTCTTCTATAGCATCGACATACAGAGAGAAATTATATTTAAGAGTACAGACCTTTTCAGGGATTTTCAAGCTTTTAGATGCCGCGGACCCCCACATATGAACATCTCAGGAACTCAAATGCTTTTTGCCACAGACCTTCCGAGACTCCATTGCAGTCCCTTAGGGGTCTCTAAGCCCAGTTTAAAAATCCTTGGGTGTAGATGCTTTGGAAAAGATGGGTAGTAGATGGGCAGGATTGTATACTTTTAAATATAGCTAAATAGTATTTAGCAATATATACAGTCCTCAGCGTATATGAGTACACCCCCCACAAATCTCTCATTCATCATTTTCATTTCGGCTTAGTCCCTTTATTAATCTGGGGTCGCCACAGCGGAATGAACCGCCAACATATCCAGCATATGTTTTACGCAGCGGATGCCCTTCCAGCTGCAACCCACCTCTGGGAAACATCCATACACACCTATACACTACGGACAATTTAGTTTACCCAATTCACCTGTACCGCATGTCTTTGGACTTGTGGGGGAAACCAGAGCACCCGGAGGAAACCCACGCCAACACAGGGAGAACATGCAAACTCCACACAGAAACGCCAACTGACCCAGCCGAGGTTTGAACCAGCGACCTTCTTGCTGTGAGGCGAACGTGCTATCCACTGCGCCACTGTGAGGCCCCAAATCTGACTAGTTTAGTCAGTACTGAAGCCAAATCTGGAGCTAATCTAACAAAATAACTAACAATAATGGTTCAAAAATTAGTAGCCCAAATCTATATGTTAGGGAAAAATATTAAATAAAATGTTCAAAAATAGCAAATATCAAGAGAAACAAAAAATATATACAATTTTGTTCAAATGTTGTAGTTTGTAATTTGTAATTTGCAATATTTTGCATGAGTTTAAATGTATTACCTTTCCATTTCTAAAGATGTTCTGTGACTAAAATATAATTTTAATAAATATATCTGCTTAATAAATCTGTTTTGTTCAAACGCACCAATATATATTACCCATATTCACTGAGAAATGGAGAAAATTTTTCATTTTCTAAATGGGGTGTACTCAATTATGCTGAGCACTGTATCATAGTAAAAACTATATATTCTTCAATATATATTCTTTCTAACAGATCAGTTAATTCAAAATAGCCTTAATTTGCCATAGCAAATTTAATATGGAGATCTTGAGATGTGTTTTTAAGGAGCTGCCATCTACAGTGGTCATGCGTTGGCTTCTTTTTCTACAATATCTACTACAACTTATGCATATTTTGATCAGTTTTGTGAAGAAATTCCTACTTGAGATCAAATCATATGGCAACAAAACTGATTTTGTGTATTTTTATAATTTGAAATCAAATGGCTTTTAAGACCACGCTAAACACATTCAGTTATGCATGTCTAATGTTTGATTTTAATCTATTCCAACGACTTTAACGCACCATGTGTTAAATTCACCCTGCTTTTGCAGCTGTTTTGTTTTTGTTGATTTAGAATGAATTGTCAGGAACAACAAAGAGATATGCCCTCAGATATTGTGGACAGGACAACACCATTTAAAAGAAAAACCTTCAATGGATCCATTGCCAAAAGCTGTTAAAGCCTGGAGGCAAAATGGGAAATTTGACCTATAGTGTACATTTGTAAACACTGACAAAACACATAAACACAGAGCTAAAGCATCTTAAAAAACACTACAAATACTGAAATTCATCTTATAAATGCACAGAAACCTTCACGAGGGGTCAGAACACCTTACACGTTTACAAAAAGCAGCGGTAGAGCAAAAGGGAGAAAACAGGGAGGGATGAAGAAAAAAAAAGATAGAAGGAGAGAGATTTGCTTAACAAATGAGCAAATATGCAAAACACTGTGACTGCACACTGGCCTGAGGCAAAGCAGAAGGCGAATGTGCGAGCGAAAGCAGAAGCCTTATCACAGAAAGACTATCAAAAATGAAAATGATCACACTAGAGACTAAAGACTTGAGCTTTCTATTAAACTGGCTGATTGTGTGGCAGAGCATGAAGGAAAAATGGAAAAAAATATAACGCTCTGGCAAATTTTTTTTAAATCTGTCATTTAAAAATATTTTTAAAGACTGTAAAAGCACAACTGAACATTTAACAAGCAATGTATTCGTTTAATAACTAAAAATGTCTATTAAAACGTTTTAACGTATACATATTACAGTTGATTAATTCTTATATATATTCATTCATTCATTTTCATTTCGGCTTAGTCCCTTTATTAATCTGGGGTCGCCACAGCAGAATGAACCGCCAACTTATCCAGCATATGTTTTACGCAGCGGATGCCCTTCCAGCTGCAACCCATCACTGGGAAACATCCATACACACTCATTCACACACATACACTACGGACAATTTAGTCTATCCAATTCATCTATACTGCATGTCTTTGGACTTGTGGGGGAAACCGGAGCACCCGGAGGAAACCTACGCGAACACGGGGAGAACATGCAAACTCCACACAAAAATGCCAACTGACCCAGCCGTGGCTCGAACCAGCAACCTTCTTGCTGTGAGGCGATTGTGCTACCCACTGCACCACCGTGCTGCCCCATATATATGTAAATATAAGTATTTATTTATGTATGTTTACAAAGATAAATACATTCAAATTCATAAAAAATTGTCATAAAAATGTTAAAATACTATAATTAAAATCCTAGTTTAGTGAGTTTAATAAACAGTATTTATTTATTTATGTATTTATTTATTTATTTATTTATTTATTTATTAATATACAGACTTATTATTTCATGAAATAAGGGGGATGAATGCATCCCTTGACATTTTTTTTCTTTTTTCATTAAATAAAATGTAAATATGTTCACATTATAATTATATTTTAGACAAATACAATATTAGCTAATTAATTTTTTAATACATAAAACTTTCACAATTTTCTTTTATTATTTTCTGAAGAAATTCATCACCAATTTAATACTCCCAAAATCTCCTAAATAGTAAAAAAAATGTAAAAGTACAAGTTAACATTTAACAAACAATGTATTCAGTTGAATAAATATAGTCAAATAAAACGTTTTAACATATACATATTACAGTTGATTATATCCTAAATAAATTCAGAAAGAATTTAGTATTGTATTTTTGCAAAAATAAATACATACACATTCATTAATATTACTTTTGGGGGAGTCACAGCACTTGACTTGTCTTTAAAATCCTTGTCGTAAAAATGTCAAAATACCATAATTAAAAACCTTTAACAGCTTAATAAACAGCATTCATTTATGTTTCCAAATATAGACTTGTTAATGACATTTCTCGCTTTGTCACGGAAAAATCGAAATATGTTTTATTTATTTATTCATTTGGACAAATAAAATATTGGTTCATTAATAAATGTTATTTTTGTGAAAACTAAAGCATTCCCAATTTTCTTGTATTATAATCTGAAGAAATTGAATACTCCCAAAATCTCCTATAAATAGATTTCAAGAGTTCACACTTAGCGGATGATTGGTTATAAAGCTTGTTTGGCATGCTGTCCCGGGAGCTCACAGATCCTCGAGCCCGGGGCTCCCTCCCGTTTGCAGGGCGAGAGGGGAGTTTGAGCTCAGGTAGATCTCGAGAACTCCCCTGCTGTAGTAGCTAATGAACAGATAGTGATTGCTCTTGAGATGACTACTTATTAGGAGCATGTCTAGATGCCGATTTGGATTAGTCAATTAACTTAAGTTGCATGTTTTTGGACGGTGGGAGGAAACCCGGAAACTGGCTTGATAAGGACTAGAATAAGTGATGTTCTTGCTGTGAGGCAACAGTGCTAACCACTGGGCCACCATGCCATCCATCTAGGAAAGGAGGAGTAGGGGTGGAAGGGGGGATTCTTCAAAACGAAGATGGCTGTGATATGAAACATAGGGGATTTATAATGGCTTAGCAATCGTCTGATTGGTGAATCATGAATTGGATAATGCGGGACCAGCCGCAGCAATCATAAGCACACGATCCTCTCGAAATTAGTTTATAAATAAACTTTACTTAATGACTGCAAATGTACCAAACACAAATGCAAACGAATCATGTCGAAAATCATATTTACTTAAAAACATGTTTGGTTGGACCTTTCTACTTGCTACAGAAGCAAAAAAAAAAAAAAAACAATATTTATTTTAAAGTCTTCCTACAGTATGGAAATGATGCGAACGTATATTTACAAGTGATGTTTTTGCTTGCATATGCGGTCATGCACACAGACTTTAACATGCACGTTTAGTTCTTAAGAGAGCTCAGTGAACATATTTAAAAGTGCTGCTGGCGTGTCTCAAACAAAGGGCCTGTCAGTGAGTTTTATGGCTTTGGAGATGAGGAGAAGATGCAGATAGACAGCTAAAACGTCACGCCAAGAGCCCAGCCATGACACAGCAGAGCCCGAACCACACAGATTAGAGTGGCACACCAGATAAGGGCCAATCATTATTTAAATCCACTCAGAGGATTATTATGTACGTGTCTGTAGCGTTTAGTCTCTGCAGATATATACTGGGAAGCAAATGAATGCTTGTGCTGCAGGACTGGTGTTAGTTGGTCCTTGTGCAATGCTGTTTCATCATAAAGACAAACATAATTGTAATGGGATAGTGGCTTTAAAACAGAAACAAATTTTAAAAAATTATAATTTTTAAATAACTTTTTTTCCTGCAGCTTTGACATGGTGCAACAGTTATTGTATACATTTTGTTTATACGATTTTAGAATTTTTAAAAATACTATTTGCAAAAAAGCTTTCAGTTTATTGAATGAAAATGTAAAAAAAAAAAAGATTTCATTTTCAAAAGGTCACATATTTATTTGTGCAAACATAACAATGTATTAATTCATGATTATTATTTTTTTGTGAAAGAATTATTACTTGACCTTTCATGTCGTGTCATAAACAGATCAAAATATCTTTCAGCTTGTCAATTTAATTCATAAAAATATTTATCTATTTGTACAAATATAAAAATGCAATAATTTATTTTTTAAGAGTGGGGGCTCAAACTGCTTTACATTTCTTGTCATAAACAGGTCACATAAATAAATTTAAATATAACAAAAACTAAAATAATTATAAATATGGCATTTCAGGGGAGTCTTTAGCTTTGCCATAAAATTATGAAAATATTTTACATTAATAGATAATAGATAATATGTATTCATTCATTCATTTTCTTTTTCTTAGTCCCTTTATTAATCAGGGGTCGCCACAGCGGAATGAACCGCCAACTTATCCAGCGTATGTTTTTTTTACGCAGTGGATGCCCTTCCAGCCACAACCCATCACTGGGAAATAATATGTATTTGGACAAATATAATTAATTTATAAATAATTTATAAATATAATTTTTAGGGGGACCATTTGACATTCCTTGCTTGTCATAGAAAATCTTAATATGTCATTTTAGTTTAGTTTAATG
>CAIGQW010052715.1:1896904-1917300 GCA_903798125.1 Danio choprae | reverse complement strand
TATATATATATATATGAACTCTTTTTTAGAAGAGTTGTACCACATGATATTTTCACAACCTGAACTCACTTTGTCTTGTCATAAAAAGTCAGATATATCAATAAAAGAAATATTACAATTAAACGATAATAATGTATCATGAAAGCAGGCTATTACATTTTGAACATTACAACACTAATCCACAAATCACTACATGTGCACATTGAAATCTGTCTTTTTTTTTTTTAACTGGGAGTTTGCAACACAGCTCAATACAAACATTCCCCTCATTAGATTATAAACAGTACACATCTGTCTCACATGCAGCGGCCACAGGAAACATGTCAGGTCACATGCAGCAATGGCAAACTAGTGATACCAAATGATTGACAGATACCAGACATGAGACTTCCAAAACAAATTATATGATCAGCCAAGAGCAAAACTGCCTGACACACAACAACAAACGCCAACAAAGCTGCAACAGAACAAAAAAACATCAGAGGCCAGTGAGCGTAAAAAAAGGGAAGACATGGAAATGAAGCAGAACAAGAGTTGGTTAAATCTGAAGGGAACAGGCCTGTTGGAGCAGGCAGGGCCGTAATAGGAGCGGGACGGTCTTATCTGACCCCGTCCACACTGCAACGGTCACAGCTTTCACGGGCTCCTCAGGGCGGAGCGACAGCCGGAGGAGAAAGATAGAACTGTGGACATGAATAATCAGAGAAAAACAGATGATATGATGCTTTTTTCCATAACAGCTCTGTGACAGGACATCAGACTGTATATTAACTCAATCCATACTTCCTGCGCCTCAAAGCTCAGTCTCATAGTATATGAACAGGAAACAGAGCTTCTTATCGGACAACTGGAGGACTGCACAAAAGCAGTACTCAGTATAATGCACCAAAAATAAATCTACTACGCAGCTGTCATAGGAAGCAGCCATCTTTCCTCATGTCACCCCGATGACTTATTGATTTTAAATAAGCAAATGAAAACACTGAGTTACAGAATTGGGACATTGGCTGCACGGCTGGGGAACAGTTTAAATAAAACCTGAGCATTCGACAGTGATAGTTCCTTATTTGTTTTCCTGGATTTGCAGTGTTATTGGATACAGTTCATAACCTCAGGATGTTGTTTTTGAGTAGTCATGTGATCTTAGTGGTTTATTTTTGTATAATCTACAATAGACAGAGCCATTTGGTCACTTTTCTACCTTGACAAAAAATTCTACCTTCTACCAAAAATTGACCATGATTATAGTAAACGTGAAGTTAAAAGTTTGGATGCGTTGATTACTATTTGCAAAACCACAGTTTTATACAAAAAGCATGGTCAATCTATGGCTAGTGTATTTGTGATAATATGGTTTAAATTCAATAACCATGTTTTTATTCACTTATTTGTAAAACCTGGTTCATTTTCATTTTCCTAGCATGCAAGCTAAAGAACATCACACATGACATTGTGGATGAAAAGTCTCTGAGGTAAGATGAGAAATGTGCAATAGGACTAAATAATAACGAGAAAGGGGCCTTGGAGGTGTCAATTTCTCAAAGGGTTTTCTTAAAAATGAAAATGTAGGTCTATCTGGAAAAATATTTAATAACAGTCGTAGCCTATGGGCCTATGTATTCGAGTTAACGTTGTCTATGTAAGCATTTTTCGCGCCACATTTCCGAAAATTTCCCATCCTCCATGTTTGATAACCGGGCTTTGGGGCATAAATATTTTAGTGTGTGCCTGTGTGTGTGTGTGTGTGTGTGTGTGTGTGTGTGTGTGTGTGTGTGTAAAACTGCATGCAGAATTATTAGCCTGTACGTTAAATGAGTAAACAGTTAAATGAGTATTACCTCAAGATGACCTCTGCCTATCGTCAGATTGTTAAATTAAACAAACATTAACATTTTCATTAACATTTTAAGAAGAAAAAAAAGCTCCATAACGAAAAGTACGCTCTGCCATACGCCCTGCACAATAGCGTTTATCACGTACAGTACATGGCAATACAAGGCTGTGCTGCCCTCACGTGGACATATATTACATTTGCGTAATACTGTACATAAATGAGCATCAAAAATTCTTCGGTGAATACAATATAATTTTAAATAAACAAATAACATTTGAAAAAAAAAAAGTACGTTAAAACTAAAATATTACAATTTCACATGCATACGCCGCATGGAAACTACTTATGATTAAATATAAAATGACCTTTTACAAAAAAGAACAAGAAGCACGAGGCATTCATATACAGGAGGTTTTATTCAACATTTTGTGTATAAACATAGGCCGCAAATGCCTTCCAAACGTTTCAGTCTGCAGAATTCATTATCTATTTGTACAGTCCTATAACCAGAACATTAAGATATTAGCAAGAATAAATAGTGACAAAAACCTTAAGAGGAAAAGGGGAGAGCATCCATAGCCTGTCCCAGTGGCTGTCCAGCATTTCTTCATGTGTTTAAAGGTAAGATCTCAACATAAATCATCGTAACATTACAAATGGATGACACAGACGGACTCTTGCAGTGCCAATCACTTCAAAACTGTTATTAAATCCCTCAAAGTTTTCAGAAAGTGTGATGAATCTGTTTGTAGACGTTGTCTCTCACATTGTGTGATACAATCGCATTATGTATCTAAGAAATGTCATCACATTAGTCTTTAAACTATGTGCAGTGCAAAGAAATTGTTTCTCGGATATCATGAACTGGAGCATATATCCAATATTCCTAACCCAGTAACATTCAAAAATCTAAATAAGCACATTAAATAAGTAATTAACACAACAGGAATGCTTTGAATCACCTAATGCCTTCTGACAGCAATAGATCACAGTTTATGTCAAGAGTTACATAAAAGAAAAGCAGGGACATCTCTAGAAGAAGAAGAAACCCACACGTGAAGCTGAATTCAGTTCGGACAGGTGCACAATACAGAAAATGTACATTGAATGTCAACAATCAGGACAGAAGAGATGAATAGTTTTCGATAATGGGAACGCACAACGTTAACAGATTGACAGAAATTCCTTTTCAGTCGCTGCACTCCTTTTTTTGTATATATATATATATATATATGTATCAGTCTATAAAAATCCTTCTACAGTAGCCACAATTCATTTGAATGTAAAAACACACAAAGAACACTCAATCAAACTTTAAAAAAACCTTTTAAAAAATAAAACATGCCTGCATGTTAAATTAATTAACTAAAGCACCTTTAACTGAAATAATAAAATTAAGAGCATTCATTTTTACTACTATAATTATAACACAAATGCTATAAAGACAAAATACCTGTACTTTTCCTGTACTGCATCATTCTGGGTGTTTGTTATTAAACGTTCCTTCATGAAACCAAACAGGACAGTTTGTGCTATATACAGCGTTGTTTTCTTACCTTGATGTCTTACGATGAGACAGAGAGGCACTGCTGTATGGTTGTGAGCCAGACATAAACCACAGTGTGCTGTGAAGCTAGAGAGAGAGCGCTAACGTGATCGAATGCTAAAAAAAAAAAGCTCTCCGTTTGGTCATCTCTCAACACTAAATATACGGCAGGGAAAACGCTAACATTGTGTGCTATCCTCTGAACATCTTCAAATGCTGAATGGAGTCAAAAAGACTGGAAATATAAGAGGATATGTAAGAAATCTACAGTACTTCATAACACGGATAAGTCAGCGACAAACATAGACGCTCTTTGAAAAAAGACACTGATGTTGATATTCGTCCTCAAATAAATAATCAGAATTATTCTATGTGTGTTACTTAGAAAAAATCTGAATAACAAAAAAATATATTGACCCTTTTGGTTTGCAACTTTTATCTCTCTCTTCAAACATGAGTGAAAAATATGATCTAAACTATGAAAGTATAATGAAACATATTTTTGATGAATCCTATTACTTGTTAGAGAGCCAAAAAAAAAGAGTGAGATTTGTACTTGATTGTTTCTTGATGTTAGAATCACATCAACACAGACGATAACTGAACCGAATATCATCTTTTACACAGAAATCCTATTAAATCAAGTCCTTTAAATGATTGACAAACACTAAAAAGAAACTACCCATTTGACTTTTACAGAGTCTGCAATAAGAACTATGTTGAACTGCAATGTAATTATCTATGGCATAAAAAGATCCAAAACCTGAAGTATGATACTGAATTGTAGCTGCGCAGCAAAGGCGTCGTTACCAGTGGGGACTGACGAAAAGAGGACAAACATAAAAAAGCCAGAAGAGACAGAATTCACTGTCACCAGCAGATATGAATGACTGTTACATGCTCAGAAACGAAGAGCAAAGGTGCTGAACGGACAGTGATGTTCAGAGAAACATAGGCGTTTTATATGGAGGGTTCAGTAATATTCAAGATGTGCTCGCAGAAAGTAGAGTTCTTCAAGGATAAAAAGGACTGTGGTGCCCTCGAGTGGCGACAGCTAGAAAATGCGCGAAAAGGCGAAGCACTCCTGCTTTTGCCCCGTAGGAGTCGCTCTTGTGCATTCCAGTGTCCCTTATGCCCAGTAGATGGACATGCCCGCCCGCTCGCTTTCTCTCCCACTAGTGTGAGACTTACATTATGAATGAGCACTCCTTTAGACCTCTGTGGAAAACAGGATACTCTGTCTCTTACTGTCTGGGGTCGGGATGGTCTCCAACTGGAGGAAATACAGCAAAACTTGCACCTGCCCAATCAAAAAAGATAGAATTATATACATGTTTGAAAACATGTATTTGTAAATATTTTCTATAATTTTACCAATACAAGGGGGATAATTCATCCAAAAATGACAATTCGGTCATAGTTTAATCACCATTGTCTTGTTCCAACTTTTTTGTTGAACTCAAATTAAGATATTTTGAAGAATATTGAAAACCTGTAACCACTGATTTTCATAGCAATTGTTTTTTTCTTCTATGGATGTCAATAGTTACAGGTTTACAACATTCTTCAAAATATCTTATTTTGTGCTCAACAGAACAAACCAACAAACAAAAAAACTCAAACTGGTTCAGAACAAGTCAAGGGTGAATAATATTTTATTTTTGGGTGAACTATCCCTTTAAATTATTTTCTGTAGTCCACAGAAGTAGTTTAAACTCTAAATAGTAGGGTTGGGTATCGATTAGGATGTCCTAATTCAGTTATATTTTTCATTTGATTCTGAATTTTATTTAGTGAACTTTTTAAAACAAAAAAGTTAAAAGATTTAATACAAATGCTACTGAAATTTCTACAAATGATGAGTGAACGCAAGTGCTTTAGTACAGTAAAAAAGAACCCACCTCATGAAACAAGCAAGTTTTTTTCCCTTGACACTGTCCCTGACACTTTATATAATCTGTGTTTATCTATAGCTGCATCCAAAATCGCATACTACTCATGTAGATACTACATTTGGATTTGAATTTACTACACGAACAAGTATGTTCGATATGCTATCAATGGAATTTAGATGTACTACGTCCACCATTTATCATTATCACATGGCCTACCCGCATCAGTTGCATCGCAACCTATTCATGAATTCTCTCCCATGTCATCATGGGATAATGTAGCATCCATTGGATGCACACTACAGAATTGCTCAGAAAGTAGTCATTCATCCTGCTGCTTCTCACTTACTCTATTTTCAATACTTTGATTTCAGACATGCTACTGAGCTCACTGTTTTTTACATACTATATTGTAGAGAATTATGTGATTTCGGATGCATAAAAATGTGTGTGTCTCTATATGTAGTGTATTAGGCTGTTGTTGCTTTAAGACCCTATGCATAGATAGAGTCTCAGATATGCTTTCACTTTAGACTTGACTGACTGTTTACATGAACAATCGGTAAGATGGGCATTTAGACAAATAAGGGTCTATTTGACCATTCAAGTTCCAATAAGCCACAGTTAATTCAGCTTTTGCATGCTGAGGTATATCTTTCGCCATATATGTTTGCTTGTGTGCAACAGAAAGGCATCTGTCAGTCTCTTTCATGTCTTTTTTTATTGCTCAAACATGCCACAGTATTTTTGCTACTCTAATGTGTATATTCAGTATTGAGCAGTATGGATAATAAACTATATAGAAAATGTTTGTAAAATGACGTTCACCTAGCCCTACTATGCTTCTTAAAAACACTTAGAACCCCCCCCCCCCCAAAAAAATCTTTTTTTTCCCCCAACCTACTAAAAAAAACCAATTAATGAAGTTTTTATTTATGGTTTGATTGTGTAACTAGATTAGAGCATACCTGTGACATGACTTCCAGAGACCAGCTGTCCCCCATTGTGATAGGCTGTGTGGGGTTAGTGGGGATCTTGCTGTCCTTCTCAGCAGGTCGTAACAGGGTCGGCCCAAACACTGTGGCCAGATTGTGAAGAGACATCTTGTTTACACACTCCTTTTCCGCAATCCTAAATACAGAAACAGAAAGAGCATGAAGTATAAAGAAAAAATCATCAATAGAAACGAAACATCAGGATGTCATGAATATGTTCAAACCATTTTCCACCCAGAAAATATGATATTTCTATACATAAATATATAAGAAAAGCTTTTTCTTTGATTTAATTTTTTTTCTTAAAACAATCTCAATTATTATTGCCATTGGGGTAAGCAAAATAAACTTACTTTAAACTAAAAAGATTATTTTACTTAGACCATTGGCACATTGTTTAGCTTGTTTTGAGGGAAAACCCACTTCATTTTGACTTATAACATCTAAAAACAAAACAATATTTTTTTACTTGTCTAGAAAAGGCTTCTTGATTTAGGAATTTTTAGATGTTTTGACTAGAAACAAGACAAAGTTTGTTTTTACAGTGCCTAAAAATTTTGACCTAGATGTGTTCATGGTGACTTTGAAACCTGTTGAACTAGTAAAAAAACTAAGTCATCAGTATTTTGTCTACCTCTTGAGATGATCCAGCAGGAAGAGGAAGGTGACCAGGTTGGGCTCTGGTAGAGACAGCAGCAGATTGAGCATGCAGCTTTCTTTAGCTACACTGTCTGAAAGAGCTGCAGAAAAACAAGAACATAATCAATATAATCTACCGTCCAGAAGCCAAAAAAATGTGTCTTCTAAATAATAAAAAGGATTGACGAACCAATGCCCCCTGCAAAGTTAGGGTAGAGCTCATCAGTGAACAGGGGCTCAGGAAGCTCTCTGAAGTACAGCTTCAGTGTCCCGGCGATGGCGTTCACATCCATCTCACTCATCATTACCGACACATCTTTATTATCTGTTACAGAGAGAGATCAGCTGTTAAACTGGCTCAATGGACGTGTCTGTCATGGCTCTGGGAGTCTGACGGCCACTCACTGGTGTCAAAGGCAGTCTTGAGTGCCTGGATGTCTGTGGCCACTCCTGAGACACGGTAGATGCCCACTTCCTCCATTCCTCTTCTCTCGATCTCCTCTAGACACTGTCTGACAATGTAGGGCACTTTTGAGCGCTCCCGTCTGAGGCAAGAATAATACCACCATTACTTTTTACAAATTAAAATAATTGCTTTCTGTTTGAACAAATCTAATTCATTCCTATGATGGCAAAGCTGATTTATTTATTTTTTGTCTGCAGTATAATATGGTTCTAAAATTCTAATATGCTGATTAGCCTGAAAAGTGCTCAATTTCAATCAGGGTATCTGCAGCTTTCTAAGAATTATATTTAAGACCTTTATAATAACAGATGAAATTTATGACATATTTTATAGTACAGAATTTGCAAAAAAAATCACGCAACACACCCAATTATCATCATTAACACTCCTTATCATAAATAGAAAGAGTGAAAAAACTAAAAACAGAATTAGAACTGACTAATAATAACTAATAATAATAATAATAATAATTTGGATGCAGCAGCATTCTGTGGTAAGCCTAATATTACTGTTGTAAGCGAGACGAAGCAGATCTGAGAAATGTCGAGTGTTTTCTGACAGGTTTCCTCATCTGCTTTGTGTTTTTCACACTGCGTGTGGAACTCCAAAGCTTTAACCATTGTTTAAAGTTGTAAAACGTTTTTGCACAAAATACACCAAACCTCCAACCCATTGCCACTAACAGGTCTTAACCACGGTGCAAAATTAGGCTTGTGTAACTAGTTTTCATTAAATTTGCTCTTCTTTACTGGATAGATTACATTTTTTAAATCCTTAAAACAAAGATTTAAGACATTTTAGGACTAATTAAGGCCTTATTAATATACAGTCTATATATACACAATATATATTATATATATACTATATATAATATATACAATCTCTTATTTAAAATAATATTTTCTATAGGAAGCTTTACAATGTTGTATTTTTGCATATACATTAGATTAGTCAGTACTGAAGCCAAATCTGGAGCTAATCTAACAAAATAACTTATGATAACGGTCCAAAATGAGTACAAAATTTATATGTTAGGGAAAAATATTAAGTAAAATATTTAAAGAAGAGCAAAATTCAAAAGAAACAAACCCCCCAAATTTTTTTTGAAATTTTGTAGTTTGTAATTTTTTTTCTCCCAATATTTCGGCATGAATTTAAATGTATAATTTTTCTATTTCTAATGATGTTGGGTTACTAAAATATCATTTTAATAAATATATCTGTTTAATAAATTTCTTTTGTTCAAATGCACCAAAATATATTACTGTATTCACTGAGAAATGGATAAAAATATTCATTTTCAAAATGTGGTGTACTCATTTATGTTGAGCACTGTACAATGAAATTTAAGAATTTATTAAAGATCCGTGAACACCCTGTTAATGGAAAATTATTATATTCCCAAATTATATTTGGAATTTAAAATGAAAGACCATTTATTTGTATAAAAAAAAACCTTATAATCAGTTATAACGTAAATGTTTGGGCGTCGTGATGGCGCAGTGGGTAGCGCTGTCGCCTCACAGCAAGAAGGTTGCTGGTTCGAGCCTCCGCTGGGTCAGTTGGCATTTCTGTGTAGAGATTGCATGTTCTCCCCATGTTCGCATGGGTTTCCTTCGGGTGCTCCGGTTTCCCCCACAAATCCTAAGACATGCGATATAGGTGAATTGGGTAAGCTAAATTGTCCGCAGAGTTTGAGTGTGAATGAGAGTGTATGGGTGTTTCCCAGTGATGGGTTGCAGATGGAAGGGCATCCGCTGCGTAAAACATATGCTGGATAAGTTGGCGGTTCATTCCGCTGTGGCGACTCCTGGTTAATAAAGGGACTAAGTGGAAAAGAAAATGAATGAACATAAATGTCTTTTTCTGAAAAATTGAATGCACAACCTCTGAATAAAAATATATATTTCTTACAAAAAAAAACAACCTACTTTCCCCAAACTTTGAACAATATGGTATGAGCCTTTTCTTGCATACAGCTTCAGAAAAGTTGGTTCTATATATTTTTATAGAGTTGTTTTTATGGAGTGCCTTTCCTTTTCAGCTGTACCAGTATGTAGCTTTGTACTTGCTAAATGTCAACACTTTCATATATTTTACATCGAGAGACATGTTATATACAAGTTAGGGTCTGGGCATCTGCACTGGTGTTGTCATGTGTTGTCTTTATAGCATTAATTGGTTCTGCCCTTAAATGCATTAGGAAGCTCATTAAAAGCAATCCTCATTACTGTCAATCAAATCCACCCAAAAACAATGCACAAAAAGGGCAAAGTTCAATGAAGCATATAATATTTAACATATTCAAAAAGAGTCAATGAATGCCTATAAACCTGTCCAAATAAATGACAGCATCAAAATGTTTGTGCTTTAAGCTTATGTTTGTAAGAAGGACTAAATAATTAGCAAGTGTATGTCTACCTTCATGTATAATGTATGTGAATTTGTGTTTGCTCACTTTGTTACAGTGGATATATTTACTCCAAACACGCCCATGGGTTTCCGAGAGGGCATTCTCTTCAAGCTGAACTCCCGACTAGTGAACTTCATAGATATCTTCACCTCAATCTTCAAAAAAATTAAGATGTCTATTCAGTAAATACAGTGCTGAATGACAGGATAACAGCAGAGCAATAGATGTAAATACACTCACCCCGTTCATAGGTATAACTGTTCTCTGCCAGTCTTTACCCTGGAGCATCTGAGGATCCAGCTGGAACCATCAAATGCAACAATGAATACAATGGGATTTTAATCACAGGCGCATGACATTGGTTTTGCTGAGATCCTGTATTACCACTAATGTTACAAATGTTATTCATAACACAAGTTCTCTTTATACAGCAGTTTTGCACTTCACGGGCCACTTTCTATGACCCCTCTAAGCAAACGTAAGACCATCTGGAGTGGACCAAGTTCAGCATGTTCCTTTCCCTCATCCTGGCCTAATCTCCATATGGTCTCGTGTAAGGCCTGATCCTGCTCTGCTATCTAATCTCATCATCTCAGTCATTACAACCTGTCTGTCAACGGGGCAGAGAGAGAGAGAGAAAGAGTGAGAACTGGGGCTTTGCCCAGCCACACACCAGTGCCAACTAAGGCTCTCAGAGCTTTACTGCCATACAAAGACCAATCCACATACATACAAACAACAGCAAAAATAATGATTTATTACTATTATTGTACAATTTGTATCTGAGGTAGAATGCTGACACAAGTACCAATAATTAAAAGCTATAATATAACATCCAATACATTGAATACAATCTTGTCAATTTACCCTTCACTTTACCTTTCGTCTGTACAAGACATTTTGCACACGACCCCATAACCTCGTCCCTTTGCCTGCCGGTGTATTTAGCAAGGAATTGTGAATCTCCACATCCTCCATCAGTCCCACATCACAGTGCTCAATAGCTGGAGAACAGCTCTTGCACACCTCACCCAGTCCTACCACCTCATCTTCACTCATCTTCTTCCTCTCTACAACTCTGCAAAAACGGACCACAGATCTTCAGCTGAAACTAGAAATTCCTTGAGATGTGGTGTGATATGGATCTTATACATCCTTGAGTTACCGTACTGTCCTGTATATCCTCAAAAAAATCCACAAATCAGATGTTGTCCTCAATTCGATTAACCAGAAGATCTTTAACACCAATTCTTCTACATCAAGCTGCTCTTTTAACAATAATAAATCCAAAGTCCATTGCACGTGTTGATTTCCAGAGATCCAATTATGCAGTGTAATGCAAATGCTGTCATTAATGATCCACCCAGAGCATCAAAACAACTTTTATAGGGAAAGATTTGCTTTCCCTCCTATTTCACTCTTTGCAGTCTGTACACTTCTTTGTTTCTTTGTGTAAATCTGCAGAACTTTCTCTCTCTCCACCTCCACGTTGTAATAGATGATCCCTTGATTTACCTTAGTCTGAGTAAGCTGCTCTGCCCCGACCCATAAACTCCATCCAGAGCCACTAACATCCAACTCCACCAATCAGAGCATGCCTTAAAGCTTTATTATGAGTAACTAAGTAAGAATAGGGGCAGCATGGTGGCGCAGTGAGTAGCACGATCGCCTCACAGCAAGAAGGTCGCTGGTTCGAGCCTCGGCTGGGTCAGTTGGCATTTCTGTGTGGAGTTTGCATGTTCTCCCTGTGTTTGCGTGGGTTTCCTCCGGGTGCTCCGGTTTCCCCCACAAGTCCAAAGACATGTGGTATAGGTGTATTGGGTAAGCTAAATTGTCCGTAGTGAATGTGTGTGTGTGAATGAGTGTGTGTGGATGTTTCCCAGGGATGGGTTGCAGCTGGAAGGGCATCCGCTGCGTAAAACATATGCTGGATAAGTTGGCGGTTCATTCCTCTGTGGCGACCCCAGATTAATAAAGGGACTAAGCCGAAAAGAAAATGAATGAATGAATAAGTAAGAATAAATGAATGAATAAATAAACAAATTAAATATATGTAAAAATAGAATGAAAGAAAGAAGCATGCCTTAAAACTTTATTCTGAGTAACTAAGTAAAAATAAATAAATAAATAAAATATATGTAAAAGTTTATCATAATTATAAAAACATTGGAGACAGATTAATAAAAAATCTGAACTGTGGGCTATATGCAGAAATAGCTGTGGGCTATTTTTCAGAATAAAGCACACTCCGCTTTATTCTGCATTATAAAAATTATAAAACAATATACATGAAAAATATAGTAGCACTCAACTTAAAGGTGCAGTAGGTGATCTGCCTAAATGCTAACCGGTTAGCATAATCTCTTTCAAATACAATCCCTCCCCTGCCGTCCAAAGCCAGGCCTCCTGAAATCACGAACGCACACATTAAAGATGACAGAGACCCACCAGATCATGTCATTCGCCAGTTAGAAAACTTTATAGTACTTTATAATACTACAATTCTGAACGAAAAACTGTATTATATCTAGCACGTTTTCAGTTAGTTAGCAAGCAAAACTTGTCATAATGTGCAATATTTCATGCATGCAAGGATCGCTGGTCTCACTCTCTCACGTGCTTTATATTTATATATTTACTTATTACTAAGCCATAATGTCATCCTTTCTCCAGTGTACAAAAGTAACTCCAATATTGATTCAGGATTTTAAAGTTTTGATTCAGCATTTGTTTTTACCTCTGTCACTCGTGTCCACGTGACCGCGGCACATGTGCACTCACATCGGCAGATCTGCATGAACAGAGGTGCGCAGTTGTACAAATCTACATTTGCTGAGAGACAGTTTGGGCTACTTATCAGAACTATGGGAATTATCGACCTGACAATTTTTAATTAGATGAACATTTTTTAGTCTTATGCCTTACCCAGAATATAAAAGTACATATAAATACATTTAGATCATTTACTTTATTCAGTACTATTGGAACGTGAAGAAACTTTCAACCAGCACAACAAAAAAAAAATTCTGAAGACAATCACCTACTGCACCTTTAACAAACTGAAAATAAAATTGAAATAAAACTATTATTGAAAGTAACTTTGTTTGGTAAAATCGTTTTTGACAAATTAAGCATTATTATATTTCCCTCGTTCAGCGTAAATCGTGCTGTGTGTGTGTGTGTGTGTGTGTGTGTGTGTGTCTAAGAGCTGCACGTCAGAGCAAAGCTCATTATATTCACGACCAATCCAAAAATGGTCAATATGGACTTCTGATTCTACAGGTATTTTATGGAGTAATAAATGAGCATATAAAATCATTTATGAAGATTGCTTTAACTTGCCTAAGCCACTTACCTACTTTGCAGATATCAGAGAACAATTTAACCTATTGAACCAATGCACTATATGGCACCTTTAATAATGTAAAACTAACAACTGTTTAAAATGATGGCTTGAAGTCTATCTTTTTGCTTTTCATATTGCGCAAGAGCAGAGCAGCTTTATTTTGATGGACAATTATTCTTGACAGATCACTACAAAATGCACTTTAGAGGAACAACAAAAGCAAAGCGGTAAACAATCATTAAGAACACAACAAAAGAAAGATGATTGAAACAAAAACACATTTTACTCATTTTTTTACGATTAAATACCAGGAAAAAGTCTCTTAAAACTCCCAGCTGGCTGACAGGTTCCCTTGTCTACAAATGCGTCTAAGAACTACAGAGAGATCACAAGTCCCCTAATCCCTCCACCTTCTCCCATGATACACCAGCTCGCACTTTTAACCAACTGCATCCAAACCCAACCATTTGTAAAGCAGGAGAATGTTGCACTCTTTGTTTGACCCCCGCAGACCTCTCCGGGGATGGGACTGATAGGTCAGCTGATCTGACGGTGTTTTGAATGTGACATTTTTAGACAGGACACATGAATAATGGATGATTTGATGCCTTAAAAGCCAGGGCAGGGTGAATAACACCCTACCTATTAAAAAGCAGATTAAATGTCTGGAGTATAAAGGCCAGTTCCCATCTGGGATGGTGTGTCCCTTAAGAGCAGATATACCTTTGACCGGACACACACTGAGAGTCCAGATGGTTCATGAACAGTTCATGTGAGGGCCAAGCAAATCTATTCCCACAACTTACAAATACCTGTTAACCAAATAACACTGGAAAAATATTAGATAAATTAATTATGCAGTAAAAATCATACCGGCATTTGTCCTTTGCCCATAATTCTGTCCGTGCTCTCTCCATCCTCCTTATTCACCTTGGCTTTGTTGTAGCTTTTCTCATAACAAAGTAGACGTAATGTTTGAGAGCCTTCCAACTCAATCTCAAACTCCTGAGGCAGAAACAAAACAGTTTTTACATATAAAGCAAATACATACATAGACACAATGACAACATTTTGGGGGAAAATAATTAAGAGATATTATATACGGTTGATGTCAGAATTATTAGCCCTCCTGTATATTTTTTTCCCCCAATTTCAGTTTAACGGAAAGAAAACTTTTTCAACACATTTCTAAACATAATAGTTTTAATAACTAATTTCTAATAACTGATTTCTTTTGTCTTTGCCATGATGACAGAATAATATATTTTACTAGATATTTTTCAAGATACTATTATTCAGCTTAAAGTGCAATTTAAAGGCTTTCACTAGGTTAGGGTAATTAGGCAAATCATTGTATAATGACGGTTTGTTCTGTAGACACTCGAAAAAAACATTGCTTAAGGGGCTAATAATATTGACCTTAAAATGATTTAAAAAAAATAAAACTGCTTTCATTCTAGTCGAAATAAAACAAATAAGACATTTTCCAGAAGAACAAATATTATAGGAAATACTGTGAAAAAAATTCTTGCTGTTAAATATCATTTGGAAAATATAAAAAAATTAAAAATAAACAAAATTCACAGGAGGCTTAATAATTTTGACTTTAACTGTATATACATATTAACAGTTCGTTTCCATTTAGAGTATCACTTTTGAATTATTTTCACACAACAGTATAATTTTAACTTTGACCAGATTTAACACCTACAGTATATGCCTCATTATTCTTCATTTCGTTTTCTCCTCTTTACTCTGGGTGATGGTAATTGCTCTTAATTTAAATAATAGCATTTGTCCAGAAGGCCTTCATATTCCACATGGCCTCACTTATGCTGTTCTTAATTAAGAATTAATGCCCCGTGAGCATTTCGGTAGGCTGGTCTTTTCGTATGAGTGGTGTATAAACAGGCAGGGACACATGGGATTTACCTCATTCCACTTGGGTTCTGTGGTGTATCTGTACACTCTTGTTTTGGCTTTATTCACAAAGATGCCGAAGGAATCCACCTCTAATGTGCAATACAGATCTGAAGAGAGGGAGATGTAGATGCTGACTGTTTAATGTGGTGTTAGGAAAGGATAAGCAAATATATGCATGAGATTTCATTAGCAAAGAGACTGAAAGAAAGACACATACTTAAGCTCTGTTTAAGTCCAGAGGCAGAATGGACAATTACATTCAGGAATCCATACAGTCCAGTGGATTCATCCTCTGAAAGTGTAGAAATAATTTAAAAGACTTTTCAAAATATGTTTTAAAATACATTTTTGTTAAAATTGAGTAAAATCACACACACATTTGATTAATTTATTTGGAATGACTAATACTAATTAAAGCAACACAGCATCAAAATAATCATACCCCCCCCACCCACACACGGTTCGTAAAATGTTAATATCTGTTTTATTGAGAAGGTCTGATAACATTTCTTCCATATTTGTTTTTTAATTCATTCATTCATTCATTTATGTATTTATTCATACATTCGTTCATGTATTTATTCATTCACTCATTCATTCATGTATTTATTAATTCCTTCATTCCTTCATTTATTTATCTATTCATTCATTCATTCATTCATTCATGTATTTATTCATTCATTCATGTATCTATTCATTAATTTACTCATTCATTAATTTGTGTATTTATTAATTCATTCATTCCTTAATCTATTTATGTATTCATTTATTCATTCATTCATTTATTTGTTCATTCGTTCATTCATTTAGTTATGTATTAATTCATTCATTTATGCATTTATTCATTCACTCGTTCATTATTTATGAATTTATTCATTTATTCATCCATTAATTTATTTATGCATTCATTCATTCATTTATTTATTTATGTATTTATTCATTTATTAATTAATGTATTCATTCATTCAGTTATGTATTAATTAATTCATTTATGTATTTATTCATTCATTCACTCATTCATTCATGTATGTATTCATTAATTTATGCAATTATTCATTCATTCATGTATTCATGCATTTACTTACAGTGTTTTCATTCATTCTTTCATACATTTATGTATTTTTTCATTCATTCATTTATTTATGTGTTCATTCATTTATGTATTTATTCATTCATTTATTTATTTATGTATTTATTCATTCATTAATTTATGTATTCATTAATTCAGTTATGTATTAATTTATTTAAGTATTCATTCATTCATGTATTCATTCATTTACTTACAGTATGTATTCATTCATTCTTTCATACATTTATGTATTTTTTCATTCATTCATTTATTTACGTATTCATTCTTTTATGTATTTATTCATTCATTCATTTATGTATTTATTCATTCAGTTATGTATTAATTCATTTATGTATTTATACATTTTTTCACTCATTCATTCATTTGTGTATGTATTCATTCATTCATATATGTAATTATTCATTCATTCATTTATGTATTTATTCATTTACTTACAGTATGTATTCATTCATTCTTTCATACATTTATGTATTTATCATTCATTCATTTATTTATGTATTCATCCATTTCTGTATTTATTCATTCATTCATTCATTCATTCATTCATGTATTTATTCATTCATTCATGTATGTACTTATTCATTCATTCTTTCATTTAGTTAGTTATTAATATGTAAATGCATTTGCTGTTTATGAAAATCAGGGTTGTTTCATCAAATATTGCTTTCTTAACTTTTCAGAACATACATTGGCAATGTATTGTCTAAAATTTTGAAGAAATGTCATCAGTAGTTTGCAAAACAAAGCATTTTTTTGCATAGCGGTGTATAGGAAAAAATACAAAATAAAAAAAAATACAATAAAATAATTGTATCTGGTGTTTTTCTTTGTACTTTTGAATAGAAATACTTACATTTCTTAAATAAATAATACAACATTTATATCCCTGTATATCATTATTATTATTGGCGGTTCATTCCGCTGTGGCGACCTCTGAAATAGAGACTATGCTGAAGGAAAATGAATGAATATTATGATTATTATAAAATAATTTATTTTGAACAATGTATGCTAAAATAATGCACACTAAAGCTTGGGGCATTTATTAAAAGTGTAAACTGTTTTAAGATTATGTAGTGATTATCTTCTTACCCTCTTTATTGACAGTGAGGGGCAACTGATGGACCGTCTGGAGTTTGACACAAGAGTTGGTGAGCATCTGAAGCTCCATGGACGATAAGTTGAAGGTCTTAAAGCCTGAAAAATGAGTATGACGATTTCAGTTAGAAAAATCCCCTGAATCTACTGCTGATTTCAGTGACAAAGCCACTCACATTTCTTCTGCTGTTCTCGGATCACTTCCTTCCACTCTGCACGCTCATAGTCCGATGAGATCAGAAACACATAGCTCTGAAATGCATAAGCGACACGGACTGTGAGCACGAGCAGGAACGCTAAGAAGAGCGTGGATGGAAATCAGATAGGACAGAAAGGCTGTGAATCACTGGCTCTTACCTTCCCATTGCGGTTGTGGACTCTGAGGGGCATGTTGGGAGAGTTCAGTAGAAACAGAGATTCCTGTTCTGACAGCTTCTTTTTCAGCCTCTCCATTACTTTTGACCCTTTGTTGGCTCTCTGTTGAGGTTAAAAGCAAAAAGAAGGTGTAAAACCAAGTGAGAGCTCTCATAAATCTTATAATGTATATATACAGTGCCTAAAAATGTCTAAATCAGTATGTTCAGTGCTAGTATCAGTGGCAGTTTTGAATCAGTGCTATATTTTATGTGTTAAAAAATATACTCTTAGTTTATCATCCTCCTCGTTTATTTGTAAGATAATAATATTAGGAAATATTAAATTTATTCATGTGATGAAAAAGTCATAAGGGTCACATTGTCAAATAAAATCATTCTAATGTGATTTAATCTAAAAGAAATGTAATATTTTTACCATCAGTGAAAATAAAATCCTCCTTAGTTTGTATTATTTCTGTGGAAAATGTTAAGACTTCTTAAAATTTTAAATAAAAATATTTTACCATTTTAAGAATATTTAATGTCCCTTAACGTAGATCAATTTAGTGTATCAATGAGAAATATTTATATTAAAATTACTATTCATTCATTCATTCATTCATTTTCATTTCGGCTTAGTCCCTTTATTAATCTGGGGTCGCCACAGCGGAATGAACTGCCAATTTATCCAGCATATGTTTTATGCAGCGGATGCCCTTCCAGCTGCAACCCATCTCTGGGAAACATCCATACACACCCATTCACACTCATACACTACGGACAATTTAGTTTACCCAATTCACCTATACCGCATGTCTTTGGACTTGTGGGGGAAACCGGAGCACCCGGAGGAAACCCACGCCAACACAGGGAGAACATGCAAACTCCACACAGAAACGCCAACTGACCCAGCCGAGGCTCGAACCAGCGACCTTCTTGCTGTGAGGCGAACATGCTACCCACTGCGCCACTGTGAGGCCCCTAAAATTACTATTATAACAGTATTATTTTTAATCAATATCACTTTCTAATCTAAACTTCTATATACAATGAAATAAATTATACTTTGAACTAACTTAAAAATTACTGTAATTTGTTACAGCGAAAAAAATATTATTTTCCTTAAAGTATAATTTAACTTTGGTCCAAACTTTAACATTTTATTTAACCTAAATCAAAAATATTTATTGTGGTAAAGAAAATGCATTCACACACATACATTTACACATTTTGATTTTTTTGATTTACACATAGATTTTTATTATGGACAAATTATATTTTTTTTACCCTTAGATCAAAGTATAATTTTGCTTTAAACCAACAAAAAACATTATTGTAACTTGCTACAGCTTAATTTATGAATTTCCCTCAAATTATAGTTTTGACTTTAATTTTAAATATTAATTAAAATGTTTATTCTGCCTAAGGAAAAAAAATTACATTCAGTCAAAGGTAAAATATTGTTTTAATATACCATGAATGAATTGAATTAATTTGGTTCAACTTAAAATCTAAATCCAAGTAAATTTGTACTTTGGACTAAACTGGTGGTTCAAAGTAAAAATACTTTAATAAAGTTTTTGGGGTTGATTTTTTACTTTAAGGCAAAATGAATAAAACAGGTTAATCCACTTAATCCAATATAAAAATGTACATTGAATCAAAAACAAAGTAGCTTCACTTTTTCAGTGTACACTGCTAAAAATGTTGGGTTTCACACAATCGAGTTGTGTTGGGACAACATAAAGGAATTAAGTTAACTTATAAGTTTAAACAGCAAATGTAATTTTCTGAGTGTAGGTAGAAAAGAAAGTAGAAAATACATTCTAATCTGTTTTTTCACACACACACACACACACAAACACACACACACGCACGCACGCACGCACGCACGCACACACACACACACACACACACACACACACACACACACACACACACACATTCTTTTCATCTCTATTCATTCCATGACAGCTAGATTAAAAATGTGGCTAAAAACTGACATACCCTCTCTCTCTGCATTTCGCTCCTCAGGGAAGTGATCTTAATTTTAATGGCATCCAGCTCTTCATCAGGGGCTTGTGGGATTGGCAAGGGCTCGGACTCCTCCGCCGTTTGGAAAGTGAGGTCCGAGAGAGGAATGTACCACTTGGAATCGTATTGCTGGCTCTTCCTGTAGACACACAGACAGTCGCGAGCAATAATTTAATATCCAGGCAAAAATACACCCTAAAATCTGATTATTGAGCATTGATGTTGGTGCAGACTGAACCCACAGCTCTGAAGAGTCAGGATGTTAAACTTGATATTTGAAAATAATACAAGCATGTCTGATTCAATAACACCTAAGTGGTCCATTGTTTAAAAATAAGATGAAGACTTTAGACAAAATGAGGGGAAGAGGGAAATGATGAACAAGATTGGAGAGGCAGAAACAAGGAGATTTTTCCATACCCTCCGATCTGTTTCTTCAGTTTGGCACAGAGCAGGAGGTCAGTGAAGAGAAAAACATGGCGTAGTTTCCGAGCTCCTTCTACGAGTTCCACCATAAAGCCATCCTTCAACAGCTGACGGTTCTGTCATACAAAACACACCGTAGGGTTATTACAGTTTACTTAAACATATACCACAAAAAAACAATAAACATTTGTATTATTTAAAATAAAAATTTACATAAATTCTTATAAATACAAATTCTGCCAGTTATTTGCCAAGGAATTTTTTGTCACAAACTGTGTATTTTGCAGCAGCAATAATAATAATAATAATAATAATAATAATAATAATAATAATAATAA
>CAIGQW010052715.1:1886433-1896894 GCA_903798125.1 Danio choprae | reverse complement strand
AATAATAATAATAATAATAATAATAATAATAATAATAATAATAATAATAATAATAATTATATAAAAAGGTTTTTATTGTGTAATTATTATTATTATTATTATTATTATTATTATTGTTGTTATTAATTCATTTATTTTCGTTTTGGCTTAGTCCCTTTATTTATCAGGGGTCGCCACAGCAGAATGACCCGCCAACTAATCCAGAATATGTTTTTACGCAGCAGATGTCCTTCAAGCCGCAATTGTTGTTATATCATCTACAAAATTATATATAATAAAATAATTCCAGAAATAAAATAAAATTATTGTATTTTATATAATTAAAATATAGAATTTACAAAATTAATACAATTTATAACAGACTAATTAAAATTAAAAAATATATATAATAGTATCTCAATTGTAAAATAACATTGAAACAATGTAGGCAATTGTCATGTAAAATGAAATATAATATGAATATATTTGTCTATATATCTTTTAAACAAGCATCTTTCTAATGCTCTCTCAGGCTGCATTTTATTTCAAACAAAACTGCAGTAAAACAGAGTGGAAATCTACGTCACCTCCAAGTTTTTTTTAAATGGTTAGCTGAAATGGTTTCTGCACTCAAGCTGGAAAGGTTACATTTCTCTAGATTTGGCAAACTGAAGATGTATAATAAAATACAGGGCCCCTTCCTTACATATATATTTTAACAGTGTCTCTGTGATTTTTTTTCTTCCTTTTTACATGACTTTATATTTTGCCTTCATATTCCATTTGTCTGGCTGAGATTCATTTGCTGCTGTATAATTACTGTATTGTTTGCAAATGGTTTTGGTGCATGTTCTGGTTGGGGGAATTGGGATGGGGTAATAATACGTTTAAATAATAATATATATGTATATTTAATAATAATATGTAATAATATGTTTTCACAAAAAGTTATATATAAATAAAGTGAAAACAAATGGAGTAAAACCTGGTTTAAAATTTTTCAAAATGAAAATTTAGTCTTGTGATGGCAAAGCTAATATTTCAGTGTTAGAAATTATTTTTATTTGTTGAAGCAAACAAATATCTAGTTATTAGTGTGTTGCAACATAATGCAATGCTAATGCTGTACAATACAACCCAACAATTCTGTCTTGTTTTCTTAAGACGTGCCACTAGGAGGCAGCCTCACCCTGCTTCCAAAATCCAAAGCATAAACTCTCAAAAATGAGCAGCCAGGTTGGTGTTGATGAGTCTTTGTGTTTATGAATTAAGAAAATTGGGACAACATTATAAAACCGGTCCCTCCTGTCCACAGATCATATGCTAAGTGATCATCCCGTGAGCATAAGCAGTAGTTATTGTGTGAAAAAGCCACACATATAAGCAATACACAGACCCCCGGCCACATGTCACGCATCAGCGCTCTCACAGCAACACGTCATCTCTGCAGTGGCGAAACAAAAGATGATATCACAAGCTTCTCGTCCAATGAGATGCTCAAACCTGGCTCTGCTCACCTTCACATTCAGAGACTCATTTCGATGCAATATCCCTTCTGTTGAGTCACACAAATTTGTACCACTGAACGCTTGAGTGCATTTCCCAGTGTGTGTGTGTGTGGGGGGGGGGGGATGTACTTGTTTTTATATCCCAGTGGGGACTTAAACCTGAATGCCCACAGACTCATGGGGACTTGTGTCACCATGGGGAGCAAAATTGAGGTACTCATGGGTAAACATCCTTATAAATCACAGAGATTTGAAAATGTAAAAATGTAGATTGTTTCCTGTGAGGGTTGGATTTAGGGGTAGGAGGACAGAAAATATGGTTTGTTAAGTTGAAACAGTACGTCGATGACAGTCCCCACTGTTTGTGTGTGTATGATGTAGTGTTGTCATTGTACTGGGATTTTTAACTATGATAAGATACCTAAAACAGTTGCAACAGCACTGATTAAAATATCAATATTCATGTTTAATTCAGCTTCTTCGTCTTCGTTTTTCTTCGAAAGTAAGAACCTCATGCAATGGCGTAATATTTTTACTACTTGTCCAAACAGGAATGTTGTTCATTTTATCACTTGACCTGCCAAACTCACTCGCTCAGTTTCATTCAGCTTAGTCCCTGATTAATTAGGGGTCGCCACAGCGGAATGAACCTCCATTTACTCTATCATATGTTTTATGCAGCGGATGTCCTTCTACCCGCAACCCAGCACTGAGAGCACACTAACTCGTGAACCCCCAGTGCTGGGAATACACTCTCACATTCATACACTTCGGCCAATTCACTTTGTAAATACTCATATAAAAGAAAAACAGAGCACAAGTATTTAGTTTTCTACCACATTTTGAGGTTGATCCTTAAACAGGAATCTGAAACGTACATGGAGTTTGTAGCATCAACAATAAAATAAGCTGCTAAAAACTCTGGATAAATGAAAAGTGAAATTGCATTGGGACAGACTAGACTACACTCTCAGAAATAAAGATACAAAATTTGTCACTGGGACGGTACCCTTTTAAAAAAATACACTTTTGTACATAAAGGGTACAAGTGCCAAAAGGATATATTAATACCTAGGATATATTAATACCCTAAAGCTATATATTATTATTTAAAGGGGCCTATATTGTACCTTAAATGCACATACTAGTACCTAAAATGTACAAAAACGTGCCTTTTGATAGGGTACCACCTAAGTGACAACCTTTGTACCTTTTATTTCTGAGTGTATGGTGGGCTTTAACACCACAACAAGCTGTTTTAACCAGCCAGAATGAAACTGTGTCTGAGTGATATTTATCTATATTTATCGAAATATCAAAAGTTTCGACACTAGTGTGATGGTCTGTCTGCAGCTGGAGACACAGAAGAGATGAAAGAGTCAACTTAGACTCATGCCAAAAACTCCCAGAATGCCAGTTATGTTGCGCGTCATTGCATTTCCAGAAGGAAGCGTAATGGCTTGATTTCAGCCCATGTCAACTGCCAAAAATGAGGTTCCCATTCCAAATGACTCCATATTCAGCATGCAGATCTGGAGAGGTTGAGAAAAGACCTTTCTCCACATCTCTACCAACAGGAAGAGCAATTACGTCGTTTAGTCAATGCAAACAGTTCAATCAGCGGTTAACGGCTGCTCTTTTTTTCCTCTGCTCAGCCGTTTTGACAGTAATTAATGTGCGGGGTCTTGTGTAAGTAGATGGTTACCGTCTTAAAATAGGATAGATGAATCTGGTGGTGAGTGCAGAGACTCAAAGGGCTGTTTGTGTTTAAAAGCTCACACTCAGCAGTACTGAAACGGGATCCTGGGAAACACAGTGTTCTCAAAATGGTCCCACACCATTAAGTTTACACTGGTACTTTTTCAAAGGGGAATCAAGCAGGAAGGGCAAAGCAGCTAGAAAGAAGGCATTTGAAATATGTGTGTTGCAGTCTTCTTTAAAGAAAGGAGGGAGAGTAAGGGAAGGCCATGTGTGTTTATGGAAACAATAGTCTGGTGTCATCACTGTGAGTGAGGGACTTTGCCACAAGCCTTTGATTAAAAGGGAGGATGAAGCACTACATATTTATTTATATTTATACAGTACATATTTATGATTACTGTCCCAATGGTAATGCAAGCCAGCCTTCTAAGGGTTGTGGAAAACGTAGAAAGCTTTATTTTAATAAAACCAAAAATATGTGACCACAGAAACTTTAAGTAATCACTGACTGGTTATTTTGCAGAAAATAAAATATAGAAAAAAGAAAAGAAAAGAAAAGAAAAATGGAAAAGAAAAATAAAGAAAAGAAAAGAAAGAAAAAATAAAATAAAATAAAATAATAGAAAAGAAAAATAAAGAAAAGAAAAGAACAGAAAAAATAAAATATTTTAAATATAAAATTATATAATAATATTATGCATAACAATTTTACAAAATGCAGACTACTTGCATCTCTGTTTCCTCTTTTTCTCTTCCACCAACCCCCCCCCCCCCCACACACACACACATGTCTAAATGTCTAAAAAACAAGCTATCCTACTTAAATTCCATCTGCAAACTCTTGTTCTGCACTGTACACTGTTTGCAAATCTACACCAGTATCTTCTAAAATGAACATGATGTGCTTTCTTCCTCTGTGTAAAAAGAGGAGACGCTCAAATGAGCTGTCTCAGCACATCAGATGACATTTTCCAGCAGTTTGCCTCTAGTAGAAACATGACAATGGCAATATCTCATAATCACCAACTGCAAACGGACTGAAACCACTGGAAATTAAACACACACACACACACACACACACACACACACACACACACACACACAGAGCTATTCAGAACACTCACACACAAATACTGAGCGCTTGTAGAACTTAAACAGTGCATGTTTGTGTGGTTAAGACAGAATTCCCTCAGGGTTGTACGGTTTTAGCCTTCATAACATAACGCACTTGAAATAATTTTTCTAAGGATGTTTCTGTTATTTAGTGGGTGGATCATTCCACTGTGGTGAGCCCAGATAAAATAAGAGCAAAAAAAAACTAAGTAAGTATTTCTGTTATTTACGCAAGTGAAATAGGGTAAAAAAAACCTTTGATTGATTACATTGAGAATGGCAAAAAAAAAATTGTATCACACGTTTTCTAAACTGTTTTTAAATATGCAAATGAGGCATTGTTTAATGAAATATGCTCTAATTTGCATACATTTCTATCACACAAACAATTGGATGAAGTTCTTATTCCAAACAGGACTTTATAGGACTTTAGGTATCTCTTTTTTTATCACTTCACAATAGCACTAACAGACAGAATAAACATTTTGAGAATTTTGTAGAATAAAATCATGCATATAATTAAGCAAATGATGCATAAACAAATCCATTTGTAAAAAAAAATTTAATCTTCAGAATATAGATATGAATAAAACTGTAAAGTCCGGTTTAAGTAAGCCCTGCTCTTTGGCTCAGAGCTGGAAAAAAATTAATATTGAGAAAAAGTATGTATTGTAATTTAAACAAAGATTTAATTGTGTTTAATAAATTATTAAAGTGCAACAAAAGACAAAGTCAAAAGTGTGGACTTTGCGTTTTTTTTTTTACATTAGATTAAATAAAAAAATACTTGTAAAAATTGACAGATGCATGAAAAAAACAGTGTCTCGTCTTAAAATTCATAATAAAAATCATAATTAGTGCCACTTTGATTATAAGGAATAAATCTCCACATTTAGGCATTTAAATCACCTCGTAACAGATTGTGCCCTGAAGGTAAGAAGCAAAATGTTGATCAGACGAGTCAGTGTGGGATAGGTTGATGCCATGTATACATTTGTGATGCTCTTTTGAACAGAGCAGGTGGCTTTGAAGAGCCTGAGGTCATTTGGTTGTTTGGATGGTTTGTGTTTATGTGTCTCTATGTGGATTGTGCCGACATGCATATTTACATAGTGACTGTCACATGTGGTGCTACACACGAAGCCCATCACACATGTGTGCGCTTATATTGCAGACGCTGAAAATGCTGCTTTCTGAAATGGGCAGGTTCATTTGCATTATAATTAAGTGGCTTTGGCCCAGATATTGCTGGCCTCTGGGGCCACCCCGAATCTCTTTTCTCTCTGTCTCACACGCATACCTACAGTTTTCAGCACGGGTAACACTAGAAGCCCTGGCTAATCAACACAAGCATGACCTGAACAATCATGCTAATGCTTCTAGCTGCCCACTGATATCAGTTCTGAAGTTACTCTTAAATAATGAGATCATTGTTCGTTGGCATCAAGCACAGAAGTTAGCTTAGGGCACCATGCTGAAGCTCTCTGCTTAAGCTGGATACATCTCTAAAATAATTTAATGAACAAAAAAAAAACTGACGATAAACTGAAATTAAAATTAGAGTCTGTAAGCCCATAACCAATAATTATATTTATATTAGGACAGGAAACTAATATATGTCCAATAAATAAATGAATAAAAATGTTAACAATTAAAATCAGTTGTTTTAAATGCGTGCGGCATGGTGGCTCAAGTTTTCTGGTTCGAGTCTGGGCTGGGCCAGTTGGCATTTCTCTGTGGAGTTTGCATGTTCTCCCCGTTCGCGTAGGTTTCCTCTGGGTGCTCCATTTTCCCCCACAGTCCAAACACATGCGCTACAGGTGAATTGGATTAACTAAAAATTGACCGTAGAGTATGAGTGTGTGTGTTTGTGTGTGCGTGTGAATAAGTGTGCATGGGTGTTTCCCAGTACTGGGTTGCGGCTAGAAGGGCATCCGGTGCGTAAAACAAATGCTGGAATAGTTGGCGGTTAAAAAAAGCCGAAGGAAACTAAATGAATGAATGAATTAATATTTTAAATGCTACAAGCAAATGTAGAAATTATTACATTGCAATATATAGGAAGAAAAATTTATATAAAATTTTAAATTTAACTAACATTACATTATAATCAGTAAGCCCATAAGCCAATAAATATATTTATGTTAGGACAGGAAACTAATATATGTCAAATAAATAAAGGAATAAAATGTTAGTAATTAAAATCAGTTGGTTTAAATGCTACAAGCAAATGTAGGAATTATTACATTGCAATATATAGACAAAAGATTTGATATAATTTTAGATTTGGTTTACCTTACATTTAGCAGTGTTGCTTAATGATTTGCTCACAATTCATTTTTAGTCTACCTTGGAGGTTTTCAAATTATGTTTTTTATTGTTTGTTGTTAAACAATTATTTGTAAAAAAAAAAAAAAGGGCAGGGGAAAATTCAATATAAGCTGATTTATTTACATTATTGAATGAAAATCAATGGAAAAAATCTCTAATATTGGAGCAATAACTAATATGTTGCATATCCTACATGGTAACAAATAATTTTAGAAAATGCTGCTGATTGTTATAGTAAAATATGGGTGGTTACTACTTTAGGTTGTCATCAAGTTGTGTGATTGATGTCAGTTGCACAAACAGGTTTCTGGATGCCAGAGATTCATGCCAAAAGAATTTCCAACAATATTAATATTGCTAGCATTAGCTAAAAAACACTATGCTCCTTTAATCATCTAGAAGTCATAAAACCTTGGTTAACAATCAAACAAGAGGAAGGCAAACTAAGGCTTGTGTGTTTTAGACTGGACTGAAAGACAATAAACTCCACAACACATTGATTTCCATGAGTTCCTTTCATGCACACACTATCAATATTTGATCAGTTGCTCCGTCCACGCGCGCCCGAGGGAGGAAGGCGAGAGCAAACTCTTCCTTGCCGTTTACTCAAAGTGGGTGGAGCCTGTTCCACACAAGATGGCCTTTTATGAATAATCAATGAGTTTGCGAGTCAGAGTGCGGTGGGCTCATTAAATGCAAATTACACGCAAGCGCTGCTCGCCATCAATCACGCAGCAACAATTCATCTGCCACTCTCCTGAGGCCACATTGCTGGAATGAAGGGGGTGGCATAGAGACTCTCCAAGGCTGTTTACACCTGGTCACTTCGTGCATTTTTACTGATTGGATACCTATCGGATCGGAAAAAGGACAGGTGTAAATGGGCTCCGAAATGCATTTGGAATCTGATCGCTCAAACCACATCAGGAGGTGGTCTAGGACACATTCCTGATGAAACTCGACAGGTCTAAATGCTTCTGGTTGTTGAAACTACATTTCTAAATTTTACTCCTTCCAAAATGTAACAAAACAAATGGTAAAACTTTAGTTTAGGTCACAATTTATGGTATTAACAACCAATTAACTAACACTACTAGCTTAATAGGCTACTCATTGGCTGCTTATTAATAGTTGGTAAGGTAGAATTTGGGTTTAGGTTTTGAGTAGGATTAGGGATGCAGAATAAGATCATATTTTATAACTACTAATTAACAGATAGGTAGGTATTAAGCCAGTAGTTAATAGCATTAATTGTGACCTAAACTTAAGTGCTACTAAATAAACATGTTTTTTTGGCTATATGACAGTACAATATAATGCAAAGCAATGCCACATGACAGTTTGGGATGTTTGCAATCCAGAAAAAGAAAAGCCCTCACCTGATTTTTACCACGTTTTCAGATTTTACCACATTTTTACCCTGTTATTTACTTGTTTTTTTATTATTTGGCTTCTGTTTTTGTCTTACCCGCTTTCTGGAACCGTTCTTCGCCGGACTCGAACCCCGTCGTCGTGGTCAACTCCACTCTGCGTCTCAAGTATGCCAATGTACATGGCAGGTACTGGACAAATTGGTAACAGCAGGAAATCCATCCATATAGAGGTAAGTGGTCAGCTGGTAAGCGCGAAAAAGAACTGCGTCATACCACCCCATAGCATTTGTTTTAAAGACGAAATGCAGCCATGTGTACTTCTGGCTACATAATTCGCGATCTCCAGAAATGTATATAGGGCTACGTTTTAACAATGAGCCTATGTTGATGTATCTGATGCTTTAGTTGATGTAACCTAGTTAAATTTGCATATAGTGCACGATTTGAAGAAATATCCATTTAGCGGAGACACATTTATGTGGCCAAATATAAATAAAACCTTTTTCACAAATCAGACAGCTAAACGATAAGAGAAAAGGCATGAAGTGACCAGGTGTAAACAGACCCCCTGTGAATAAACGCAAACATATCTTACATTTCTAAGATCTCTTCAATCGTGATCTTCTCTGCCAGAGACAACAAGGATTTCTTACCGACAGTAACTTATGACATCATCATGACTCAAGAGCATTTGTAAGCAGATACCGATAAGATGATTAAAGAAAAATCCCAGTAGATCTGAGCACAAACAGCGAAAATGCAGCAAAGATGTGAGTAACAAAATAGAGGATGTTTTATTTATAAGTATAAAGCCTCAGTGGAGATGAAGAGTATATGCTATGGTAAATTAGCGTCGCCCAAGGATAGGTTGTGCGGAGAACAGAGGGCGGTTTGGTTCTGAGATGGATGGAAATGACTGGCTGTATATCCTGATGGGAGCTCATTGGCTGGAGAGCTTCGGGGCACCTGCGCTATGTGCGACCTGGAGTTTTGACATTTCTGTGCCCTTTAAAAATGTTTTTGACAAATATTCTCCAGCGTAAACAAGATGGAGGGCGTATGAGAGCGAGGGAGAGGGGTAAGATGGTTTCTGCACTCACCTCTCCTTTCTTCACGGTCATGGACTGGCGGCGAGGCGTGCTCTCTTCGTTAATGCTGGACAGGAAGTTCTGTGAGATACGGAGGGCGTCCTGCAGGAGCGGGTAATCTGGGTGACTGGAGGGTGTGTGTTTTAGGAGATCCTGTAGATAATCAATAGAAAATCAAAGATATATTACATTTTTCTTTGATCATGCAAAACAAAATACTGTACAAGATGGTAAACCCAGACGGAGAATTACTATGAATAGGAGATACTGCAATATGATTGATCTACAAAATGATGCTTGCTGTTTGTTCAAACTACTTATTTAAGATCAGCTAAAACAACACAATTCTTGAGTTTTCTTGTGGTCAACTTAATTGTTTTATGTTCAATCCACTTAAGTTTGTAAAAACCAATAAGTTAACTTAATTCCTTTACATTGTCCTAACACAAATCAACTGTGTGGAACCCATCATTTTTTACAGTGTACTGCAAAAATATATATATTGTTTGATTACATGTAAATAGATTTTGGAAATATCGTTCTAATATACTGATGATAAACATCCAAGCAGAGACCACATGGCTAAGAGTGTTATTTAGATAAATAAATATGTGCTATATGATTTCTTCTGAATAACTGTAAACACCACAAAAATGCCAGTATTTAGAAAAGTATCTGATCACAGTAGTGTGGATTTGTTTGCACACGCTCTCCAATTCATCAGCATCATATTATCAACAGATGAGGTAATTCAAATGACACTGTTATGATAGTTTAAAATCAAAGTATATTTGAGAATATAGATTACATAGTTCTGACAACAGTTTGAATTAATCGCTTTTCTTTGGATTACTCTTTTAGCATAATCTTACTAACTGTATAAACATTCAATTTATAGTGATAGAACAGGGGAGAAAAGGCAATTTGGGATGTAAACATCACATCAGTTTAATTTTCCCCATAAAACGTTCCATGTAAAAATCCAAAAGTCATGCCAAAGCTGTTTACATATTGGCAATGGAAAAGTAATTAATGCATGAAAATTATTACATATACATTAGCCCATAGACCAACCTAAAATATACACTATTTATGAAATGTAATTTAAGAAGACACAATACCTTGTAAATTCAACTTCACAAGGCACAGGCAATTGGAGTGTACATCATATGAGTAATAGTAAAAATGATAAGTAATGCCTAAAGAATATATTATAATAAACTAAGATTGACTCACATGCAAAACAAGCGTGCTCCGGGTCACTCTGTCCACTGGTTTATAGAGCAGAGCTGGCAGAGACAAGACAGAAGAGAACACACACACACACACACACACACACACACACACACACACACACACACACACACA
>CAIGQW010052715.1:1860211-1886423 GCA_903798125.1 Danio choprae | reverse complement strand
ACACACACACACACACACACACACACACACACACACACACACACACATATATAGTGGGCGATTATTCACAAGAGCCACTTTCGTACTGCAGGCTCAAATGCCGATGTTTGAAACCTTATCTAATCCACCCACTCAATGGGTTTTATGCAACTGAATTAAAAAGAAGGAAATACATGACATGCTGAGAGCAAAATGTGCAACACTTAAGCTAAATGAAAATACTACAGATAATATAATGACCATATAGTACATGAAAACAAATGAATGCGATCTTATGATTTCTTACTTTCCAGTGAGTATTTGGCTGTCAGGTCCTTGCACTCCTTGGTGCTCCTGACCTTGAGACTCTGCAGAGATACCAGAGACAAACCCAGGATCAATAAACCTGTGAAGTGCACACTATCTTGCAGTGCTGGTAACTCTAATCGCATAAAGAACATCAGATTACGATTACAGAACAACTATTTTTGCCATATTACAGCAGATATTCTCTTAACAAATGATATTTATTGGCTTTCATGTGTTACGGTAGATGCAAACATTACATAAAACATAATCTAAATTGTAGTTCTGTTCTTATGTATATTCCATTTCATGCAAGCTTCTTACACTGACAGTAATGCACTCTAGAACCCACCAGTGCGAGCAAACAATTATCCTAATGTTTGCCTTTGGTTGTGTTAGAAGTGACGAATATCCAAAGTGTAAAGGCAAGTAGAAGTTGGCATGACAACAGCTGGTAGGGGGGAATAAAGTGGGACGAGGTGAGCATCATCATGTAGATTTTATTCCAGACAACCTCTCTTCGTAACATTTAGTAAGGCATAAAATCTCTAGATGAACTCTGAAGAGGGCTGAGCGCCACTTTTAGATCTGGTATGCCGGATGGTAATGGTCTCTTTGAGTAATCAGTCACACCGGGTGACCCCATGGAGGAGTGCGGCAGGTAAAGCCCAGCATAAAAACTGGATTTTACAGGTTCTTTGATGGCAGGATGCATCAAGGATTCAGTAGATTTGATTGGAGGATGCTAAGGCTACAATGCACTTTTTTGTTTTCTAACTTTAAACCAATACAACAATGAATTACGAAAAATACTGGTACTTCATCCAAGAAAGAAAATTAAGTGATCTTTTGAGTGGAAAATAACAAAACACACTGGTACTGATATTAACAATTATTTTCAATACCCTGGATTATATCATGGTTCCTAACTAATGAAAAGCTTGTATTTGTTGGGGATTTGGGGGCAAAGGTATCTGTTCCTGTATCAGAATAACAAGACCTTGAGCACTCCAGTAGGCATTACCTCAGAGATCTCTGCGAACTGTGTGTTCGCTTGACAGCACTTCTCTGCGGTCTCCACGGCGAGTTCGTAATTATCCACAAAGGCTCTGTACACTCCAAGCTGACTAGCCTGCGGGAAGAGAAAACAAAGTGACTCATTTCAACTTATGCATCTTTTTGTATTTGTTGCCCATGTATGGTGGACTTTAAAACAGTAGGATGGAAACTGTTGAGCTTTATAAGTACATCCAGGATGGCAGTTCTCGCTCCTGGCTAACAGCGACACTATCAGTAATGAGTGAGATGCACGCATGGATGTGCCATGCTGACATGGGGTGGACAGACGGGACAGTGTCATCACCGCAGGAGCAGCTGGGCCATTGCTGTGCACAGCCATGGAGCCTACAGCGGTTGCCATGGCAGCAAAGGCCAACTCTACAGTGAACAATTAATGTGCGCGGCTGGCACTTGTAAAAAGCACATTTGGAAATCTGATTTAGCCCATCCAAACTCAATAGCCTTTCTGACAGTGCTGGAAACCTCTCTCTCCAAACAACTCAATCAATCTCTCTGAACACAAATATACATTAGATGATAAAAGGTTTGTGTGGGTGTATATGCGTGACGATAAACAAGCTGGAACAGAGCCAACTAAATAAATTTTGTCTGTACCGATCACGTGGATTTGACAGGTTAAAAGTAAATACTCCACAATTTAATTTTCAACCATGTTTTTAGCTCTTATGAAGCTAAATGCTTTTGCTTCCGTACATTTAAATAGTCACAGATGTGGAGTCACATTTACATTTACTGCTTTGTAAAATACTGTGGACAAAATCCAGTCATTCCAAAGAGAATTTGCACACAAAAATTTTAATTCAATTAATAAAGTCCTAAAGAAAAATCTTAGTTTGAAAGTGACATCTTCATGTAATGTTCTTCATACTGGTCTTTTGCTCCTGACTGAGATTCGTAAATGCATCCAAATCTTTACAATGGAAGAGATTGACAATTTTGACAAAAAACTAACACAACACAACAACTGTTGGATGAATGACATTACTGTTTCATCCGTTGCACTTAATCACTGTTTTGACACATTAACATTTTGTCATCAATCTCATCAGACACCCCAAGCAACCCCTTTGGTAAACGTCCAGGCTTGGTGGTAAGTCCAGGGATAAATCTTTTATTTCGCACAGGCCAAAGAGTCCATAAGTGAAGTCATTTTCTCAGTGTGTGCAATCCTCTCCATGCTGAGCAGAAACAGCCGCCCCGGGCCAGAATCTATCTGCAGCGTGGAGGACGGGAATTTACTCTGCGACAACCTCATTACAGCGTGGAGAGGGATGATGACCGTAATAAAGCAGCGACAACACATGCCAGGCAGAGTCAAACCATGGCTGAGCGGTGTGAGGGGATGCATTAAGCTGAGACAAGAATCTGTAAATTTAGCAATGTAAACTAAAGTGATGGGACAACTCCAATCAAGCTTGTTTAAAACATGCATAAACAAATAATTTAAGTGACCTCATTCAGAGTAGATGCCAAATTTGCTAAGTTAAATTAAGTTTGTCAATGTTTATGGATGGATGGATAAGACGGATGGATGGATGGATGGATGCATGGATGAGGCAGATGAACAAATGGATGGATGGAAAGATGACTAAATGGATAGATGGACCATTGGAGGAATGCATAGATGAAAAAAACTAAAAATTGATGGATGGACTGACGGTTGGATAGATGGATGGTTGGATTGATAATTTGACAGACGAAATGATAATTAAAATGGGTGAATGGAAGTATTTATGAATAGATGGAAAAATTAATAAAAAGATAGACGAATGGATGGATGTATGGAAGGGGGGACCGATGGATGGATGGATGGATAGACAGATGGATGAAACAGACAAACAGATAGACAGGTGAAAGGATGAATAAATGGTTGGACCGATAGATGGAAGGACTAAAAGATAGATGGATGGAGTGATGGATGGTTGATTTAATGGATGGACGGACGGATGGACAAAACTGATTAAAAGATAGAACAGATAGAAAGATGGATCAATCGATCATCAAAATGAATGAACAGATAGATTGATGAATGGATTCGGGAATCAATAGGGATTCAATCTTCCTTCACTAGAACGGCTATATTGACCATTACACTTTTCCCCATTAAACACTATACAAGTGACGTGTATTCTATAGTCTTTTCCACAAACCCAAGCCTTTTCAGTACAACCCTCAGTGCTGGGAAACATCCAAACACTCTCCCACTCACACAGTATTTAGTTTATCAAATTAACCTATATCCTATGCAGAAAACATGCAAACTCCACACAGAAAGGCCTCCTGATCCAGCTGGGAAACCAGTGACCTTGCAGTGGGGCAACCATGCCAACCCTTTAGCCACCATGCCACCCCTGATAGCTTAAATATTCATTCATTCATTCATTCATTTTCATTTTGGCTTAGTCCCTTTATTAATCAGAATGAACCGCCAACTCATCCAGCATATGTTTTACGCAGCGGATGCCCTTCCAGCTGCAACCCATCACTGGGAAACATCCACACACACTCATTCACACACATACACTACGGACAATTTAGTTTACCCAATTCACCTATAGCGCATGTCTTTGGACTTGTGGGGGAAACCGGAGCAACCGGAGGAAACCGACGTCAACACAGGGAGAACATCCAAACTCCACACAGAAATGCCAACTGATCCAGCCGAGGCTCGAACCAGCGATCTTCTTGCTGTGAGGCGATCGTGCTACCCACTGCGCCACCGTGAGGCCCACAATAGCTTTAATAATTAATTTCAATTTGGTAACAATGCTGTCATCATGAATTATTTTGGCCATAATAAAACTTCATTGCCTGATATTATGACACCCCAATCCACAACTTGAACAAAATACACTGGTCTGTCTACTCTGTAAATGTTGTAGCAGACACCGTGTTGACAGGTCGATATTCATCATTCAGATAACATGTAAGCATTGAGATGTTGTCTGCCACGACTGTTTTGAAAAGGTTGAGATGCATCTAAATACGACACGCAAACTAAAAAGTCGATATGTCAGCTGGTTCGGACAGCTTGACAGAGACTTCAGCACAGCAGTGTTCACATGCTCTCAGGCTCGACACACTTCCTCATGATGACCATATGCCAGACCCAGCTGAAGATGAAAGTACGTTCCTCTGCTCTGTGCACTTAACGATGTTTAAGTAGGTCACAGATCTGCATAGAAAAAGACGGGAATGTCAGAATCTCTCTCTATTCGGAAAAGAGTCTGCAGAGAATTTACATTCGAGTGTCGGTGACAGGCGTAAAAACATTTAGTGCGAGCGAGCGAGAGTATTAGCATCTTCCTCATAGCTGAGTGGAACAACCAACATCCCCTTTGACATAAATAACGACATACTTAGTGATTTGCATTGCGTTTTCTTACTCAACCTGAGCTGTCATGAAGGAAAAAACATCACAAACAGCAGGAGACATTTCTGTCAGTGACTGTGACTATATCTATCTCGTTCATTCATTTTGTTCTCTCTCCCGTTGCGAGTGGCTGTCTTTTGTAGGAAGTCTGCCTCCTCGGGCACTGCCTTGGATTGTCGTTAATGGACATGGGGGAGAATGAGGGGATCAGTGACAAATAGCCTCTGGTCAAAATGACTGTCTGAGGAAAACCCAGCACCTTCTGGCAGAAAACACTATTTGCCAACTCCGACTTTTGTTTATTAAACACGGGAGGGGATAATGAAGGAGAAAATGGAAAGATAAATAAATGTGGAATATGACTCCCACACATGCTGTCCGGACAGAATGGGGATTTATCTGCCCTCGAATAATCAGCAGAGTCACGTGAGGAAAAAACTTAATGGAAAAGAGCAGGGGGGGCCAGAGATAGAGAACACAATCTTCAAATAGCACTATTAATAGCCTGCTCCTCGAGACACAAAGCACACACTGTAGTATCTACCCAAGTGACTGGGTGAAAAAAAGGACAGCATTGAGATCTGATTTTCAACGTTACACAGGCTCCTGCAGTCCAGACATTGTGTGACTGTGCGGTGTCGTTCTGGGGGCATAAATGATTCATTTAGGATTCGTTGCTTTAGAGCTAAATGTGAATTCTTATTTAGCCTCACGGTGCACTAAAGAGATGATCAGAATGAAATACTTGACTCTCAATCAAATTCTTGATTCTAAAACCAACCATGACATCATACATTAGAACAGATTATTGTGATTATATATAAAAAAAATCTTATAACACTTCTGAGTGAAACAGGATGTATTCTAGAATAAAATAAGTACAGTGGGGGAAATAAGTATTGAACACGACACAATTTTTCTCACAAAACATAGATGTTGGTGACAACCAAAGAAATCCATATATGCAAAGAAAACAAAACTAATTAGTTTACAAATTAAGGCATGTGTAATAAAATGAAATGACTGCCCAGACAGCAACTGAAATCTCTAAGTAGTTATTCAGCAACCCTCTGCCCTTTCTTAGTGTAAATTAATATTAGCTGCTTCAATCCGACATCTACATTACCAGGATGATAAAGATGAAACCAGGGTGGACAGCCAGCAAGAAAATTATTCAAAATACAGCCAAGAAAACTCTCAAATGGTTTCAGAGAAAGAAAATCAAGCTTTAGAATGGCCCAGCCAATCACCTGACTTGAATTCAATAGAAAATACAAATTAAAGTTCAGATTCGATAGATGAGACCCACAGAATAATCAATATGTTTACACTCTGTTGAAGTCTGTGAAAAAATCCCACCTGAGCAATGTATGTGACGTCATCTTTTAGCTGCCATCACCAAAAAACCTTTTATATAAAGTATTAAATAGATTTCAGTAGTTCAGTACTTTCTTCTTGTGTCATTTCATTACTACACATAACTAATTTTTCAGATTTCTAACTCCTTTAGAAATATTATTATTATGTTCCATACTTATTTCCCCCACTTTACATGATTTTATCCATAAAGAATTAAGTGGGGTATTAAAAGTCTGTTTAAAAAATATAACTAAATAACTAAATGGGGTCCATGATTAACCTGAAAAAGGTGCTATTTAGAAAACAACTCACTTGTTTTTGGAAAAGGTCTCCCACACGCTGGTGGTGACTCCACTGCTGCACTCTGGGCAAAAGGCTATCGTAGAATTCTTTGTGGATCTCGTAGAGCTCAGGCACTTTAAAGAAGATGGTTTCGATCTGTTGAACAGTGAGGACAGGCTGGGAGGTGGTGGCTGCTGCTTTCAGAGGCTTCATGGGCTGACATAGGATCGAAAACAGAAAAGGTATGAACATTTACAGAGAAAGGCACGATGGCATGAGTTAAGTTTCAGATCATTTTAATTAAGTGTATATACTCATGTTCAAAAGTTTGGTGTAAGATTTGTTAAGGCTTTTTTGTTTGGCTGTTTTTTTTCTTTTTAATGTATTTAACAGCTAATGTGATGAAAAAGCTGAATGTCTAATGTCACAAAATCTTTCAGAAACAAGAAATTCAAATGAACAGATTTGATATGAAACTGAAATCTTTTGTAAAACGCCTTTTAAACTCTCTTTTGTTCAATTTAATGTGCACTTGCTGAGTAAGAGCATTAACTTGGCTTAAATGAGCAATATTATAGTACAGCCTCACATACCTATGCATTTAAATGTATGACAATCCTGTTGCTGATGATGGATTGGTCCATTTGTAATGTATTTTAAAGGGAGAGTTCAACCACAAATTTAAATTCTGTCATCATGAGCTCAATCTTTACTTTGAGTTTCTTTCTTCTGTTGAACGCCAAAGATGAAAAATTATGAAAACATGTAACCATTGACTTCCATATTATTTGTTCTTCCTACTATTGTGGCCAATGGTTATAGGATTCAAACATTTTTCAAAATAACTTATTTTGTGTTCAATAGAAAAAAGAAACTCATAAAGGTTTGATACCACTTGAGGGAGAACAAATAAAGAGTACATTTTCATTTTTTGGCTGAACTATCTCCTTAAGTGGCAACAGATTCAAACTTCAGGCTTTCTCACCAGTAATAGCGCCTCCAAATGGCTGAGGTAGGTCTCTTCACTGGCCAGAATTCCAGACAACACCCTTTTCCTCATCTCCAATCCCTTCTCCAGGTCCAATTCCGCCTGTGTGAACAGAGAAAGAGAGTCACACACTTCTGAACGACACACTGCCACAGTCACATGACTTTAAAATTACATACTGGCAGTGCTGGAATGGGCTATAAAAAGGCAACTTGGCACTAGTTCAATGGAGCTGCTCTCTGGTCTTACAATAACTGTCTTGGCTACACGAGAATCATGGGAAATACATAACTGCTTTGAACTGAATAAAGCCTTTATTTAGTCTATCTCCACTGTCCACCAAGCTCTTAGCAAATTATCTAAGAATCCATCCAAAAGTGAGACATGTCATTTTAGTGTTGTGTAGTGTAGGTTACCAAGTGCTGATGATGGCTAAATGTGCATGGAATGTTCGTTTCCATGGCCACAGCACAGGTAGTGGAAATCACAGATGTTCGTGATAGCCTCGTGAGACTTCCATAGTCCAGATTTCAGGATAAAACATCCATCTGCTTTATGACTGTTATCATTGTGGACTGTACTGGCCTGTATTGAGGTTTAAAGCTGAACTGATGGTAGAATAGTTCCAGTGCATACAATGATATTAAATGTGGAACCCCGCCTGGTGATGGAGTAAATCCCATCATTGAAACCTGCAGCAGGGGGAAGGTGGACATCAAGGTTTTATTCATGAACTCTTGGGCACTAGACATCTCACCCCAGGGGGCAACCCTGTATCTCCAGAACACCATATTTTATTCATTCACATATTTATTAATCATAGGATGTCAATGTTCCAGCCCATGAGAATGAGTAGAGCTCATCTCTGCCCCTCAAACAATATTTCTCACTTACTGAAAATGTAAGTATGAAAAACAATTTCCAAATGGAAATATCTAACAGGACTTTTAACAAGAAATCTAACAAGAAATTTAAGATTGCATCAAAACTGTACAAAACAGTTTAACAATTTAACATTAATGGTGACATTTTAATCTTAATATATATGTTTTACATATTAAAAAAGGAAAGCTGTCCACATTTGGATGTTCATGTGTCTTAAACTAATTCAAAATTTAACAAATAAAAAACTGTTATTTTATGAGACAAACAACAAAGAAGAACAAACCTACAAAAAAGTAAAATTTTCAATTAAAAATACTTTAGTGAGTTCATGAGCAATTGTCTTTTTGGTTCAATAAAGCACACAGCACTTTTTAGTCATTATCAAAAAACTTTGAATAAAGTGGCAATGTGAAGCAACCAATCAATCAAATGCAACTCCAATATCTCCACAACAAACCGACATCTAAAACTCTTTGAAAACCCAGCATTTAGTTGGTCAAGATAAGCGCTAATCATAGTAGTTGCAAACACAATGGATTTCTTCTTCCATACACTCTAAGGGGGTTTGCGGTCATGACACATCTCAGAAATTCTGTACAGAAATTCCAATCCAAGGGTTTCCAATTTTTTGTGTGCTATATGCATTAGCCATTCAACCAGCGGTCTGTGGGTATGACGTTTAAGGATGAGACTACAGCATCAAGCAACTTTTCTTAAATGTGCAGACACAAAGAAATCACACTCATTAAAATCGTATCTGATTTCTGAATGATTTGAAGACGAAAATGTGGCTGAAAAATGGTGACCATCTCTTTCTAATGTTAACTGCAGGTTTATTTGCAGCTCAATTTAATTTGTTTACATAGCAAACCCCTTTTTGAATCTGTGTGTATTTCAAATCCCTGGCTGTGTGTATGTTGGGTAAACACATGTAGCTGGGGAAGGGTGTAGAAGTGTGTGCAGGTGAGCATCCACTTCATATTGACTCAAACTCATGCAGGAGTTAAACGAGGGCCCAAATAACCTGCTTGCCTCTGGGCATTATATTGGCAGGGAGAAATATCAATCAGTCTGACAGCCAATAGCTGTGTCAGTGAAGCAAGAAAGCTCCTTTTTACAATCAGACATTTAATTTAGTGGCATAGCCACTATGCATGATGAAGACGGTTTCCTGAGGATTTAATGTGAAATATATGATCATTTAAAATCATGGCTGAGAACAATAGTATCTAAAACTTCGAATCATGCATGACTGCATTCAACGAGTGATTTTTCTCCCCTGCACAGTGCAGAGCAATATAATTCTAAACTGCAATAATAAGCATTCAATTAGAATTGTACAATGCCGACTCAGCACTTCAAAATCTGCAAGCTTTGAAAACTGCCAAATTTCACAGCTCAATGGCTTTGTTGTGTACCATTACCATTGAGGCAATGTGGGTTACTGGTACAATTATTTATAACGGACTGCTTCACAGATGGCATACATGGGGTGGATCATGTATCCATTCATGCATAAATTCATTTCTAATACATGCTCTTTACCTAAATATTCCAAAATGCGAGTATTCATCTCCCTGCTTTCAACAAAATAATTAGCTACTGTATTGTTATTTCACAGGTCTCATTACTGCAGTGTTTGCATATGGAAAACAATTCCAAATTTAATTGTACTAATTAGATTGTTTTGTCAATTTATTCTCACATTAAAATAAAACAAATAAAAAAAATATATTTTATAATTTATGTACTTTTATATTGAAAAATAAATAAATAAATTAATAATAATAATAATAATAATGATAATATATTTAAATACATTTAAATTGTATTTTACATTTAAAAGGAATTATAAATGTAATTAATAATAAAATAAAATAAAATAAAACAAAATCAAATCAAATCAAATCAAATCAAATCAAATCAAATCAAATCAAATCAAATCAAATCAAATCAAATCAAATGTAAGAGTTGTTAATGTCTGGAGCATACAGGGGGATCACTTACAGACTTGGAGGATTCGATTGAGCCAGAAGAAAGGGTGTCTCGACTGCTGCGGCTCTTGGAGCTGAGGTGAGGGGAAGAGGAGGGGGAGTCATCGATGTAGGGCAAAATGTCATGGTGTCTGCGCTGCTCCTCAGCTCGGTCTGCGTCGTAACCGTAGGTGGGAGGAGTGCCTGTAAACGGACCATCTGCGACCAACCAAAAAGAAAACAATACCCAGTTGAAAAAAACAAGCAGAAAAACAGCATCTTATCATTTATGAAATGAAAAACACACATAACTCTGTGCTTACTTGAAAAAAAACGCTAATGATTGAGTTCATGCCCCATCTCATAATGTCATCCACCAAGAGAGTCAGTTTCAGATTCTCAGTGTTCAATTGATTCGGCTTAAGTGGCAGTCTAACATTAGAGATCTTAAATAGCAATTTGATTATATCTGGAATGAGTTTTAAGTTTTTTCATTAATGCAGACAAGCCAGAACCTCTGTAAACATTAACATCACACACAGGTTTCCTCAACGGTAGTAAGAGATATAAAAGAAGACAAATGCTCTTAGTGCGGTATAGGACAGCAGCCTAAGTTCCTTCTTCCGGACTGGTTTGGCCATTAAGTTTCTGGCAGCCACACCACAGGATATTATATTTATTCAACACAAGCTCTCAGTTAAAACTGTTTTGCCCTCATATAAGACAAGCATTTCTGCTAAGCCCTGAGAGTAAGATTCAGCACATGAAGTTCTTCAGAAAGGTGACACCAAAAATGCTTGGACAGAAACACAGTGAAACAATCAATTCAATGGTGTCGTTAATGAAACTTCCCTTGTTTTGGGAGTTTTCTGTTTGACAGGTGGGGAAAATCCAGCAGTTCTCAAACCAGTAAAAAAGCCACATCAATGTAGCTATTTTTACCACACAAACTGAAAATGGGCAATGTGAGTGCTCATATAGGCTATTCATTTACTGACCACCAACTGACCTTAAACCTGTTGGAAAAGTTAAAGTTTTAGCAGCCATTGTTATGGAAACTGTGATAGACTTTTTTATGATTTTTTGATGAATAATTTCTAGAGAACAATTGAACTTGAACCATATAACGTGTCATAGTTGACTAAAAGTATTAATTTCCCTCCAAAAACATAATCAACTCAATGAGTACATTTACATGGACACCAACACTCCGATTTTAATACAATTAAGACAATACTCTGATTAAGAGTCTACCATGTAAACAGTGATTTTTGATTAACTTAATCCAACCTAAATCATAATCGAACTATACAGCAATCGATTTAAGACGTGGAGTTTTCCTATTTTAGTTTTCACAACATTTTGCAACAGTATGCACACATGGCAATTGTCAGGCGTTTGACGACAAACAAATGAGAATGGCTTCAAGCAAGAGAGCACACTTTGGTGGGAGAGGACGACTATAATTCTAAGAGAAATGGACATTATGAAGTACCTTGACTTTGACGTGATTTGGTTGAGGGGGCATGAATGAAAAGTTAGTGAATGAAATTGCAGAGGTGGCCTGTTGCTTGAGAATTTGTATCAGCCATTGTCTGTTTGCACGCATAGTGTGAGAAATTAACTGCAGATGAACTTCTTGCAAAATGAAAAACAAAAAGCCCAAAATCCCATATGGTGCCATGACGAACACCAACTGTTGTTGCGTGAAAAGCCGGAGGAACCTAGTGTCGAATGCTGACGTAATGATGTTAATCGAACTATGTACTTTAACATGTAAAATGGAAACATTAAAAAAGCAACTAATGTAAACACCTTAATCATATTATTGTCTTATTTAGATTACGGCAAATTATGAGATTACTGATGTCCATGTAAACTTAGTCAATGTTTTTAGGGCACCAGAATGTTTGCACACATTACATGCCGATTCTAAATCGTAGTTCCAAGGTGTTTGTGCATGAAGCCAAATGAGTTTGAAACATCTCTTATGGACTGAGTCATGTTGCCTTGTCATTGCTTCAGCGTTCATCTTCCCACTCCTGCCTCTGTCATTCTCTCTCTCTCTCTCTCTCTCTCTCTCTCTCTCTCTCTCTCTCTCTCTCTCTCTCTCTCTCTCTCTCTCCTCCTCTCACTCTTATCCTTTCCTCCAGCTTCCCACAGATGTCTGCTGCTCTTTGGCTGAAAGAGCAGCATGCCATGCGCATCTGGAAACACGATCATCATTATAAACAATTCCAAAAATCAGACAGAACTTCCAACCCCTTTGTGAAGCCTAAATAGATGCTTGCACAGTAAAAACAAACGAAAAGTTCATGGTGGGCAATCCCTTACAGAATTTGCAGATGCATTTCTGCATTGATTTAGGGAGGATTGGTATGGTTTTAAACATGTCAAAATGTATAAACACAGTTAAAAATACTACATTGACCACCTAACAAAAGCCTAACAAAATTAACCTAAAATATTTAACTAAATTCTGCATAAATCTGTGTGTCTGTTCATGGGGGTTTAGTCCCAAGATCTCTCTCTTGGCCTACTATATACCGTGTGTGAGCAGATTGAAACCTACAGCATGTAATTTCTCAGCGGCCTATGGGTTTATGGGATATGGGGAAGCCTGGGAGATGAACTGCTGCAAACCTGCCAAAATCTCATCAGCATGTGTGCCAAAGGGCTCCAGATAATTCTTTCATTTTGGTCCGAAAGAAAAAAGAAAGAATTTGTGGGAGGAATTGGGATACTAATGTTACTGTGAGTGCCGACATGTCCTTCAGGGCTCTTTGGACAGAGAGTTGAGGGTTGTGATGAGGGCTGAGATGTCACAGAGGTCTGCATCTGCTAGATAAATTAAAGACACCTCCCATGTGTCACACGTTCTAATAAAGTCTGAAAATAAGAAAGAAGAGTGTGGAAGAACATGTATGTGTGGTACCCACGAGTGTCTGACCTCTAGGGAGGGCAGAAAAAAAATAGGAAAAAAAGATGGAAAATGACACATCAGGCGTAAAGAGGTCTGCCCATTTTCTTCTCCACAGTCGGTTTCCCTAAATATCCAATTTCTGGGCAATTTAATACCGCCCACCCCTAATCGTTATACACACAGAAAAGAAATGATGATGAAGAACGTAAAAGGGGAGGTGAAAATTAAACAGAAATGAATAAAGTGCCGCCTCTGGGCATGACTGAATCAAACAGGGATTGCTCAGAAAAGTTAATTTGACGAGAGCTGTCATTTTAAGGACATAAAAAAAATAAATACAGTCTGTGTTAGCTGGTGTTGCATTTGTATAGTTTTCTTGTCCGTGTAGAAAGAATAAAAAATATATGTATGTATAACAAAAAAAGGGGTGACACAGTGACTCAGTGGTTAGCACAGCAAGAAGGTTGCTGGTTCGAGTCCAGGTTGGACCAGTTGGCACTTCTGTGTGGAGTTTGCATGTTCTCCCTGTGTTAGCATGGGTTTCCTTCAGGTGCTCCGGTTTCCCCCACAGTCCAAAAACATGCGGTACAGATTAATTGAATAAACTAAATTGGCTGTAGTGTACGTGTGTGGATAAGTGTGTATGGATGTTTCCCAGTACTGGGTTGTACATCTGCTGTGTAAAACATATGCTGGGTAAGTTGGTGGTTCATTCCGCTGTGGCGACCCCTGAGGAATAAAGGGACTAAGCCGAAGGAAAATAAATGAATGAATGAATAACAAAAAAATAAATATTAGGTGCGCATTAGGGTTACAAACTTACAAAAACATACATTTAAAACCAAAACTTGCTGCTCAATACTAAAAATATACTTTCTTTTTTCACATTATCTCAGTGTAGTGAAAAAAAGTTACAACATTTTTAAAAGAAAATATGATAGGGCTGCACAATATATTGTTTTTATACTTTTTTTAGGGATGAATGAAATTGAAAATTCTGGGTGCGAAGCTGAAAATCTTTTTACCCGCCAACCCAGTAGTAGCTGTTCTGCTATTGGCTAGATAGAAGGTGAACCTAACCTAAAATAAACACTAATAATCGGAGTTGAAACATGAGGAAAATTACATTAGGCAATACGTATTGTACATTCACAATGTGTAAATATTGACAGTTTTTTTAGTTTATAAGATCATAAAAATATACATTATTACATGATCATTTTGTTTAAGCTAGTAAAAAAAAATTATCTAGGGAAATGTTGATATCACATATAACATATTTTCCCAGTATTGTGCAGCCTTACAATTCATTCATTAATTTTACTTCAGCTTAGTCCCTTTGTTCATCAGGGGTCACCACAGTGGAATGAACCACCAACTTATCCAGCATATGTTTTACACAGCGGATGCCATACAAATCCATAAACACTCATTCACACACATACACTACGGCCAATTTAGTTTATTCAGTTCACCTATAGCGCATGTCTTTGGACGGTGGGGGAAACCGGAGCAATCGGAGGAAACCAAAGCAAACACTGGGAGTACATGCAAACTCCACACAGAAATACCAACTGACCCAGCCAAGGCTCGAACCAGCGACCTTCTTGCTTTAAGGCGACAGTGCTATCCACTGAGCCACCGTGTTGCCCGCAGCCCTACAATATGAAGTGAAAAAGTTGCAAATTTATTTAATGTATTTTCAGCGATTATTAAAACCCTCTGTAAAGAGCAACCTTACAGAAAGGGTTTTAGCATGCTCATAGTTGGTTTCTTAATTTGTCCCAACTAAAATACCATTCACTGCTTTGAACAATAAATTAAAACAAAATTACTGTCAAAACTTATCTTAAGCCTTGAACTTGAAGGTCTAGATGTCCGATAAACCCCAAATAGATTTGACCAAATATGTGCCTTGAGTTAAAAAGGGGGCAATTGTATTTTTATTTATTTTTTTTGGTATGTGTGGTTATCTCCTATCTAAGTGGCATGTTTATCTGCAAAGAAATAAACACAAGGAAAGATTAAATCCAGGAAAGCAGCCAAATGTTGCACAGGGAAGCCCCCTAGTGTGAGTAAATCAGCCTTTGTCTCAGCAAGAGGAAGAATGAATCACAACACACCAACACACAGAGCCACCCTGCAATCAACACCAGCGCCAAGCTGCCATCCTCTCCCAAACCCAACCGTTCAGTTTGCTCTGACCAAAAACAGAATTGGATTAAAATGTGCCCATGATACATGGTATTTCCCACAAAGTCTCCCCTGAATCCTTACTCCACCACAGGTTCATGTCAATGATTTAAATGAGGATTTCCCAAATTATTTCTAAAAGAGCAAGACATTTTTCACAGTATTTCCTATAATATTTTTTTCTTCTGGAGAAAACCTTATTTGTTTTATTTTGGCTAGAATAAATTTTTTTACATTTTTTAAAAATATTTTTAATAAGGTCAATATTATAAGCCCCCGTAAGCAATATTTTTTTTCCGATTGTTTACAGAACAAACCATCATTATACAATGATTTGCCTAATCACCCTAACTTGCCTAACTAACCTAGTTAAGCCTTTAAATGTCACTTTAAGCTGAATACTAGTATCTTGAAAAATATCTAGTAAAATATTATGTACTGTCATCATGGCAAAGATAAAAGAAATCAGTTATTAGAAATGTTCAGTTATTCTGTGTGAAGTTTGCATGTTCTCCCCGTGTTCGCATGGGTTTCCTCCGGGTGCTCCGGTTTGCCCCGCAGTCCAAAGACATGCGGTATAGGTGAATTGAATAAACTAAATTGGCCATAGTGTATGTGTGTTAATGAGTGTGTTTGTGTTTTTTATGTTTATGTTGTATTACATGTATGTTTACAAATGTGTTAAACAATCTTTTTTTTTTTTTAAATATATTACCGGAAAAAAATATAAAAGGGGGCTAATAAATCTGACTTCAACTGTAAGTACAGACTTTAGTCAATTGTTTCTCGTAAGCTAAAGTAACACTACCAATTTCTAAATTTGATTGGAAATATATAACATTAAATGGAAAAAAATTAACTGCTGTTTAACTGACCTGACGTCTATATTGCTGCCAAATTCTAGCAACTTTGTCAGTTCTGTTATGTAAACAAAGAAAGATGTGTGTTGTGTTTTCTGGAGGAGGGAGGTGGGTGAAGTCATCAGAAATAGTTCGCCTTTGATTGAATCATGACTAATTCAGTTAAGTCAGAGGAAATTCCCAGATGCGTCTAGAAAACAAATGCAACAAAGATTGTCCTATTTAGCACCCTTCCCAGTGGCTATTCTAGTTACCTATCTGCTTTCATGACAACACGTCAAAAATAAAAACAAACAAAAAGAGAAAGTGCTAACCATGAAAAACAAGCATCCGTTTCGAGAAGATGGCTGGCTCGGCAGGGAACCTGGACGACAACAACTGCGATTATGTCACAATTGATTTCAGCTTTACACAATTTGCACAATGTCAGACATACCAACTCCACATGGTTTATATTCCCCTAGAACTGCATGGCAGACGGAGGGCAGCCCAATGAGGCGACTTCCTGCCAAATGTTTGATCAGCGTAGACGCAGGAACTTACTTCTCTCAGCAGACTCTTTTAATGACTCCATTAATTAACAAGTCCTGTCATCTGTATGACTTTGATACTTTGCAAGTCACTACGAATTCGACAACCATGGAAATCGTTACGACAAGTGGGCCATTATGCAGTCAGGACTAATTGAAGACCGTGACCAGAGATGGGTCGTTCTTACCAAATTATTATATAAAATATAAGTTTTGAAAAATCAGGTACGTCTTTGATTCAATAAAAAAACAAAACAATTGGTTAGTCATTTGTCTGGTAATCAGGTAATATTGATTATACTATATGTTATGGATTGTCTGTAAAGAGCTGACTTGTTGCACTGTAGGTTTTTAATTCAATAAGAATGAAAGTCATTTGTTTGTGAATTGGATTACCCTGGTCAATTCTGTAAATTACAGATTCAAAAAATCTAAGTCACTCAAGAGTAATTATTACCGAATTGGATGATTACAATGGTTGTGCTGTAAGTTTTTGATTCAATATAAAGAACCAGGTGATAGAGAGTCATTTGTCTGTTAATCAGGTTACACTGATCACACAGAATTTACTAAGAATTTACTTAAAAAGAACTGGCTTGTAATAATCACATCTTCGTGAATTTCTCATGAATCGAACGCTTGTGCTGTATGTTTAAGATTCACACACACAGAAAAAAGTTTAATAACAAGTGCCATAACACTATAAAAAAGTATTTTGCTGCCTTGAATTAACTTTTCAAGTCATGTCAACTTACATCAATCAAACTGACTAAAAATATTAAGTTTTCAATTTTACATTTTTCTAACATTTTCAAAAATATGTCAAAAGCCAATAGATCCAGAAACCCTTAGTTCTAGGCATCTCTGATTTTGAGATAGCTAAAACTGTACAGAACAAATTATATAGTTCTATTTGTCAGTCTACTAGCACAAAGGTTAATATTATCAAACTGGAAACAGAAAGAATCTCCTACATATACATATATGTCTAATGAGGGATGCAATAAAACATTTGGAACTGAAGAAAATCAGATTCTCCCTAAAAAAAAGAAAGAAGACAAATTCTATCAAATCTGGCAACTTTTCATAGATTATTTTAAAGACATAAATTCTACAGGAAATAATTAAATTGAAGAGGACTGAATAAATTTATGCCGGCACGGTGGTGCAGTGGGTAGCGCTGTCGCCTCACAGCAAGAAGGTCACTGGTTCGAGCCTTGGCTGGGTCAGTTGGCACTTCTGTGTGGATTTTGCATGTTCTCCCCGTGTTCACGTGGGTTTCCCTTTGGGCGCTCTGGTTTCCCACACAAGTCCAAAGACATGCGCTATAGGTGAATTGGGTAAGCTAAATTGTCCGTTGTGTATGTGTGTGTAAATAAGAGTGTATGGGTGTTTCCCAGTGATGGGTTGCAGCTGGAAGGGCATCCCTAAGTAATAAAGGGACTAAGCCAAAAAGAAAATTAATGATTAAAGCTGAAGGTCAGTATTGTTTTATTTATTTATATTCATTCATTCATTCATTTTCATTTCGGCTTAGTCCCTTTATTAATCTGGGGTCGCCACAGCGGAATGAACCGCCAACTTATCCAGCATATGTTTTACGCAGCGGATGCCCTTCCAGCTGCAACCCATCTCTGGGAAACATCCATACACACCCATTCACACTCATACACTATGGACAATTTAGTCTACCCAATTCACCTGTACCGCATGTCTTTGGACTTGTGGGGGAAACCGGAGCACCCGGAGGAAACCCACTCCAACACAGGGAGAACATGCAAACTCCACACAGAAATGCCAACTGACCCAGTCGAGGCTCGAACCAGCGACCTTCTTGCTGTGAGGCGAACGTGCTACCCACTGCGCCACTGTGAGGCCCTATTTATTTATATATTTTTTATGTATCTATTATTATTATTTTACCTCTGTGAGAATTGTTTGTATACTGTATCTTGTATTGTCAGTTGTTGTGTATATGTTTGTTGTGAACCAAGTTTGTAAGTCATTGTGTTTGAATGTTTAAAAAACAATAAAGAAAGTTATAAAAAAGTGTAGAATGTATGGTAACAATATACACACACACAAAATGTTATTTGTCCATCAACTGGTTTGGGCATGTTTGTTTTTGACTTTAATTTAAAAACAAATCTTTATTTTCATGATTATGTTTTTAATTTACTAAAAGCAATGTTATCTGTTTTTGTTAGCTCAACCAATAAAATCTGAAACCACAATACGCCAACTAGCAGAACTGTGAATTTCCCAGGAGGGTTTGCAATCCAGATTGTCGATGCAGGCTGAGATCACGCTAAAGCTCTAAATCTTTAGGATGCTCTTAAACACAACCGCTTCCCCCAATGCACCATCAGTACTCCTGAACCCGAAACAGGGTTCATTTATCTAAATGATTTGGCGTTTCACAGTCCTCATCAACTTTTCATGAGATCTTCTTTTCTCATCTGAGGAAAACCTGTTTTAATCATGGATAAAATGTGCTGATTAAAATATAATAAATCTTGGCCACCATTATGGTGTAAAACTATTCTAAGGCTTCACCGTTTCTTTCATCCACCACTTGTGTCACCAAACAAGTGTGTCTCAGTCAAAAATAGCTTCTTAAAAGGATTGTACAGGGGTGTGTGTGGGGTCACCGGTAGGGAGAAAGGTTAAAGGTGGCCTGTTGTGTGCTCATGTATCTCAGGTTTCAAACGGCATATGGCTCTCGGTGCAGGTCACCAAGGAGGTGCCTGAAAAAAAGCTGAGTCAGTCCTGAACATTAGCACTGGTAAACCACACACTCCTTTCCGCTGCAGTGCTCTGTGTAATGTATAGTTTCAGCATCGATATTGCAATGTGCGAATCTGCAATAGTCACATTGCAGGATCTGCAATGTCAAGTTATTTGTTGGATGGATTATAATCAACCAGGAACCACAGTTCAGAACATGTACAGTAAAAAATGCTGGGTTCCACACAATACTTTCATGTTGTCCCAACACAAATCAATTAAGTTAACTCAATCGGTTTTACACATTGAAGTGGATTAAACATAAAATAATTCATTGTCGCCCCAAAAAAACTTTTAATTAAACTCATATTAAATAAGTAGTTTGAACAAGCAGCAAAAGCATCTGTCAAGTGTGTGATTTGTGGAGTTTGAAAGAGTTTATTTGAAAGATAAACTCTCATCTAATAATGTAAAATATTTTTATTTAAATGTGTTTTCTTAAGGCCTGTGACTGTAAGATTTCAAGTTAATTAAAACCATTTGGGCAAAAGAAATGATAAAGTTTGCCACTTTAACGAAGATTAATTGGGTTTAAATATTATTTAATACAATAAAGAATTCATTCATTCATTCATTTTCATTTCGGCTTAGTCCCTTTATTAATCTGGGGTCGCCACAGCGGAATGAACCGCCAACTTATCCAGCATATGTTTTACGCAGCGGATGCCCTTCTAGCTGCAACCCATCTCTGGGAAACATCCATACACACCCATACACTACGGACAATTTAGCTTACCCAATTCACCTATAGCGCATGTCTTTGGACTTGTGGGGGAAACCGGAGCACCCGGAGGAAACCCACGCCAACACAGGGAGAACATGCAAACTCCACACAGAAACGCCAACTAACCCAGCCGAGGCTCGAACCAGCGACCTTCTTGCTGTGAGGCGAACGTGCTACCCACTGCGCCACTGTGAGGCCCTTACAATAAAGAATATGCAGTGTTATTTTACATTTGATTATTGAATTTCCATACCTCAATACTTTTAGACTCCACCAAAAACCAGACAATGTTTATTTCTTTTTTATCTTTGCCCTGTTGTTCGCATCTGTGCTTTAATTTATTTTAATTTGTATAATTTTGTACATTTTATGCAGATACACTCTCCTACAAATCTCTCCAATCAATATGAAATTAATTCTTACCAAATAGTCATCTTGTGAAATTATATTCATATCACAATATACAGTTGAAGTCAGATTTATTAGCCATCCTGAATTATTAGCTCCCCTGTATATTTTTTCCCCCAATTTCTGTTTAATGGAAAGAAGATTTTTTTCAACACATTTCTAAACATAATAGTTTAAATAACACATTTCTAATGAACGATTTATTTTATCTTTGCCATGATGACAGTACATAATATTTTACTACATATTTTTCAAGAAACTAGTATTCAGCTTAAAGTGACATTTAAAGGCTTAACTAGGTTAATTAGGCGAGTTGGGGTAATTAGGCAAATCATTGTGTAATGATGATTTGTTCTGTAGACAATCAAAAAAATATTGCTTAAGGGGCTAATAATATTGACCTTAAAATGGTTTTAAAAAATTAAAACTTTTATTCTAGTCAAAATAAAACAAATAAGACATTTTCCAGAAGAAAAAATATTATAGAAAATACTGAGAAAAATTCCTTGCTCTGTTAAACATCATTTGGGAAATATTTGAAAATAAAAAAAAATTTCACAGGAGGGCTAATAATTCTGACTTCAACCGAATATCGCAGAAAAATAAATGTCGCAAAGTCAGTTTTATCCAATATGGTGCAGCCCTAGCTCTTTGTATATCAATGTACTATGTCTCTATATTCTTTTTGTAGTAGAACAGTAGCAGGGACATAAATCCATCATGTCGACCACAAGCCGTTTATCTTACCTATGATTAAGCTAGCTTGTTTGAAATAACAATAGGCCCAGTCTCCAGCTGATATCCCATAACGGATTTTCGATAACATATCCATGCCACATGAAACCAGCCATTATCACTGATACAGCCTCTCTGAGCAAACAAAAAGTCTACAAAAGGAGACCTATACTGTACTCGTCTACACGTTTGATTGAGCCCAAATACACATACATTCTAAGTCAAACAGGAGCAAATGTGGAAGTGACATGCAGAACAGTGGCTGCAGAGTTCTGTTTCTTATCATTAGCAAACAGGAGCCTCTGACAAAAGGGCCAATCTTGCTTAATCTGCTGTAAACAGACGCCCAATATCACACCCCTGCCACTGTAGCATTAACGCTGAAAGATTTGCTACCTTAAGTGAAATGGTCTAAGTAATGAATGCAAACTAAGAGGCAGACACATGCATACATAAATGGTGGGATTTGGCATTTGGGGATTTTCCTTTCTGTAAACTGAAAATGAAACCATACTTCTATCTATCTATGTAGGCTTCTGACCAGCCCTTGCCCTCATTTGGCAAGATAAAAAAAACAATTAGTTGACTTTACTTTGTGAGTAAAGCCATTGCTTTTAAGGTGATTAGTTGCCGGTTGCCTTAAAATTAAGTAAATTAACTATGTGTATAATTGTAAAAATTAAGTTAAGTAAACTTGTCAAAGTCAACTTGTTGGTTGCTCAATGTAGAAAATACTGTCCAACACAAATTGATTAAGTTACCTTAATCATTTTTACAAATTTAAGTGGATTGAACATAAAAAATTAAGTTTTCCCCCCCAAAAAAACTCAAGAATTTTGTTAATTCAGCTCATTTTAAATAAGTAGTTTGAAAAAGCACCAAAAATCTTATTTTTTTTACGTAATGGTTTAATCCCATCTTAAGTAAAGTAAGTACACTACTGTTTTTTAAATGATTATTTATTCTAATTATTATTCTTGCTTGCTTTTTATTAGTAGTATTATGACCATCATGGACACTACTTTCTACTATTGTTATGCATGTTGTACTTTTTTATATGTTTCTTGTTTTTATACTTCCACTGTACACCCAGTTACTATTACACACACATGCAAATCTTTATCTTGTGTATTTGATTTGTCTCCCGTAATTTGTATGATTGCATAAAACGGAAAAGTAATGAACCATTTTTACAGTGTACATACATATGCTGCTATATATCACTTTATTTTGGTATTATTTTAATTATAGATGTATTCAGTTTATTTAGATTTTTCCTGCCCTTGTTTTTGTTTACTGTTTTTATAGTAAAATCTGGCAACACAAATGATTCTGTAAATAGCAAACTGTAGTAATAACTCACAATATTACTGATCTGAAATGAATGCAGAGCACAAATAACTATTCTTTAAAATCTTATTAACCTCAAACAGTCCTTTAATAATGGGTTCAAGCAACAAAATATACAAGTAGGCGTCAATAAAATCCACACATTTACGTATAAACCTTGTCTGTATCTTCCAACCCTCTGAAAAATCTTGCTTAGTTTTTTTTCTAACCACCACCTGGTTCATTCATCCTCCATCACTCATGTCACATCAATATAGTTCTCCACTTTGTCAAAACAACAGAGCACAGAGAGATCTGAAGATACGTCCCACTGTAACACACATCATTACATCCTCCAGCTGCTCTCGAGACAAGATCTTTCCTTCCTCTGCTCCGGCGAGAGAACTTAATGTATTCAATTTGGGTTAAAAAGAGTACGTTTAAAATGAAAACTCTGGGCCGGCCTGCGAGTCGACAACAGGGATGGATGGATTAATGCAGCTCTCTGTGTTTCACTCTCAGCTATAATTGAGAGATTCAGACTCCTAGACGAAAACGGCCACCTTAAAATTGCATATTTCATAAAAACCCAGCAATAAAACAAAGATCTAACCTCAATTAACCTTTCTCCATCTCTCTTCTTGGCTTTTTACACTCCCTCTCCAACAAAAGTCACACAGTCCTTAAGGGATAGAGCCAAAATAATGAAAATTCTGACTCTCATTTAAATCCAAATCTGTAATTCTTTAATCTTCACTACTCCTGTTCATAAAATGTAATTGATTGGTGACAAGAGCTGTCAAACTTCATAAATAACAAAAAGTGCATTAAAAACAAAACATTATACTTCTGTGTTTCATGGAGGAAAGAATATCATATTGGTTTGGAATGGAAATCTTATTAAAGTGATTTTTTTTCGGCTATATATTTGCTATAAACATTTGTGTATGTTTGTTTGTGTGTTTAAATTAGCAAGTCTCTTCCACACCAGAAATAGAAAAGAGTAAAAAATCCTTGAAACAGACGCCTTGATGACAGCTCGGAGACGGCCTCCACTGTGAGACTCCAGCAGATCTGAGCCAGACTCTGAAGCATCAGGCTGCAAACATCTAGAGAATTGTCAAGGCGAACACCAGGTTACACTGAAAATAAATAAATAAATGTGGGAACAATTTCCACTTCATTTGCAATGTTTCCAAATCGCATTGTTAGTCATTTTTCTTACCAAAATTTTATGTTTTATCTATTATTTTCTGTAAAGCTGTTTCGGATCATGACATGTCCACACTAAATGGTCATAAGAGACTTGCTTAAGGGAACATCCTTCATTTTCTGTTTAGATAAGGAGTAAGCTCAACTTAAGTTGTTATACTTCAGAGGGAAAAGGTGCTTTATGCAATGGCAAACTTTTATATAAATTTGAAACACACTGAAAAAATTATTCATTGGATTTACAATTTTCTTTTAAAGTAAGTGGTTGCAAACAATTTCCCCCACAAGTCCAAAGACATGCGGTACAGGTGAATTGGGTAAGCTAAATTGTCCGTAGTGTATGAGTGTGAATGGGTGTGTATGGATGTTTCCCAGAGATGGGTTGCAGCTGGAAGGGCATCTGCTGCGTAAAACATATGCTGGATAAGTTGGCAGTTCATTCCGCTGTGGCGACCCCAGATTAATAAAGGGACTAAGCCGAAATGAAAATGAATGAATGAATGAATAAATTTTATTTGTTTGTTTAACTTCAGCCCTGGTTTGCAACAAGTTATCTTAAAAAATTTGGTAAATCCAAATAATTATTTTTTTCAATGCATCAGAATCAGTACTCAGTATCGGCCCATCACCATGAAAAGGTAACAGTACTTGGTATTAGCTGCAAAAATCCTGATTGGAGTATCCCTAAAAATTACACATTTGTGTACAGAAAAGGCAGGAATTAAATCATAAATAAATAATACTTTCTACAATAAACATACCAAATATTAGCACTAGTATGTAATATTATAATATATTATTAGAAAACAATTCTGAAGGATTAAAGAATGCATTAATTATTATAACTGAAAATAACTTTTATATGCTGAAAATTTGCCTTTACCAATATTTTTGACTTTATCATTCATTCATTCATTTTCCTTCGGCTTAGTCCCTTTATTTATCAGGGGTCACCACAGCGGAATGAACCGCCAACTTATCCAGCATATGTTTTATGCAGCGGATGCCATTCTAGCCGCAACCCAGTACTGGGAAACACCCATACACTCTCACATTCACACTCATACACTACAGCCAATTTAGCTTATTCAATTCATCTATAGCGCATGTCTTTGGACTGTGGGGGAAACCGGAGCACCCGGAGAAAACCCATGCGAACAGGAGAAGAACACGCAAACTCCACACAGAAATGCCAAATGACCCAGCTGGGACTTGAAACAGCGACCTTCTTGCTGTGACAATGCTAACCACTGAGCCACCGTGCCACCCTTAGCTTCATCAATACAATAAATCACAAATTGCATTGTTTTCTGCAATTTAAATCAATAGTTCACCCTTTAAGAAAATGTATTTCTTCTGATAAACACAAAAGAAGAAATTTTGAAAAATGTTGAAAACCTGCAACAATTGACTTCCATAGTATTTGTTTTTTCCTACTATGTAAGTCAATGGGTTTTTTTTTTCAAAATATCTTGTTAAACAGAAGAAAGAAACTCAAAAGTGAGTAAATTCATGGTACATTTGAAAGTTTTGAGTGAACTAAACAAAGCAGTGTTAAAAAATCATAATAACGTCCATCTTATAAAAATTATGAATGAATTAATTATCTCATGATTTTTTTTTTTTTGCAACTAAACTCCAGACTTTATCTTATAACTACTAACTAAAAAAACTATCTATTCTGCCAAACACTGTACATGCCACATGCTTTTCCCTCATCCACCTGCTAGTGAAAGCTTTCTTAGAGATTGAATGTCTTTCCATCAAAACGAGGAGTACGCCTCCGTCAGCAGAGCCAGGCCTCTTTTAAACAAAGGAGATTTCCCTGTGGACCACGTGTCCTAAAATGATGTGGAAAAGACCTACATGTACGTGCAGGGGGGCTCGAAGACTGAGATTGGAAAGCATGTTGGGGGGAGGGGCAAAAAAAGAGAAAGGGGTAATGGAGAGGAGGTGCTAGAAAACCTCTGCAGTGCTGCAACACCATCATACTACACCTACCAGATGTGCACATGGCAACCACACACACACACACACACACACACACACACACACACACACACACACACACACACACACACACACACACACACACACACACACAGACACACACACAATACAACATATCAAGGGCACTGGAAGTGTGTACACATGCAAGAGCATCATAATACACACCAAGGTCAAAGTGATGGATGTCAAAGACGCATGGCTAATAATGGCAGCAAGAGAGATATAATCTAGCCAGACCAATATGTAAATCCAGATCACGAATAAGAATAAGAATAA